>JADLZL010002947.1:0-19741 GCA_015844335.1 Chrysopogon serrulatus | reverse complement strand
GATAAAGAAGCACTTTTATTCATTTGGAATAAGCAATTTATAAGGACTAAGAAGAATATGAATGTGCAAACCTATCATAGCCAACTACACTAATGTTTTAGCAATAACTAGTCAATAATATGATAAATGATAACTGAGTAAATGAGGTAAATGGTATTCTAGAGATAGAATATAGAGACTCACTAAAGTAGTAAAACAATCTCGCGATCCGGTTAGAGTAAAGGAAACCTATGTAATTACTAAATATAGAGCCTACAACCTACGCCATATTACACATTCTCATCTATAGTATAACCAACTCAGAAAACATCATAAGGAGCATCAACTAATGAGGATTTTAAGACACAAGGGTCACCTCCTTCGCGACCGTGCTCTTCGCTAGTCCTACGCACGGGGTGGACTACGGAGAGGAACCAACGTAGCTGCCACCGCGCAGACTACACACGTCCCCGACATCATGGTGCCTCCGTAGGTACACAATATATCTAGACACCACGCCTACATAATGCATACCACCTAACTCACTCGAGTAATCGAATCAGCGCTTTTACGGTCATATGACAATAATCATCATCAATCACAACTATATCAAATATGTAACTAGAATAAACTAATAACTGAATAAATAGCAATATATTAAAGTAGAGCAAAGTCATAATAAGATATAAGATAAAATTACCGATCTCCAGACGAAAAGATCTGGAATCCCGAGCGTAGCACCCAACTCTACTTGAACCTTGAAAGACGCCTAAACTAAGAACTTGAAGAACTAAAGCTCTACTTCTAATGTCTGGAAACCCTAACTTCTATCTATTCTTGACAAATGAAGCAGGAGGAATGAATTGGTTCTCTTCCGAAGGGGGTCTGCCTCTTTATTTATAGCCCGGTGGGATGAACACGAGCCGCAGGATCAAACCGACTTAACCAAGGGCCGAGATGCACCGTGGGAGGCGGTGGAGGAAGCTTCCAGAAGGGGAGGCCAAACCCTAGCCTCAGGGGGCCGGGCGGCGCTATGGTGGGGCCGACCGGCCCCACTTGGTGTCTGCTGCGGGTCCCGCTGCTTCGGGTGTCTTCTAGATCCTTCCCGGTCCAGATGGCAATGTTTTCCGTCGCGGTTAAGTTTTGTAGAAAATATGCACTCTAATCCCTCTTTTAAGCTTTTCTAAGTAATTCCTGGAAAAATAGACAATTCACCAAAACTCGTGGAATTTGTCAGTAATAACCCCTATGTTTCTATTATTGGTTCTTTTCAAGTGATAGTTGACGGTATAGAATTTGTACTTAATGACCGTCAACAATACCCCCCAAGCTAAGTCTTTGCTAGTCCCTTAGCAAAGTTGACTTGAAAATAAATTTCCAGAGTTTCATATGTATAATTCCCAATAAATACTTAAGTAATGAATTTAAAATTCTTCTTCGGATTAAATTACATTAGTCTACCTTTCAATCTTATTCTTATTCCTTTCAATCGTGAGACTTCTCAAACATTTAATTAAATCTTAGGTGATTGAAAGATAGAATAATCAAGTAAGCACTATTTATTTCATTCTTTGCTCAAGCATTACTCCAGAGTTTTTCTCTTCTTTTTAAGCAAGTATATATCATTATTTCGGAAACAATGAGAATCTACTAACAAGATCGAAGTGGACTACTAAGCTATACATTATGACTGAATGTGTGAGTGAAAAATTTAATTTCATACCCTTATGCAACATTCTCTTTTTTTGTCTTCCTGAGAAATGTGGGCTATCTCCCCAAATGATACTTTTGTACCTATTTTTTTTTCTCAAAGGGTGTCTTTGCACCCCTTGTTTTACTCTCTTTCTTTTATTTTGGCACATACCCTTTTGATATGGCATCTTTTGGGCTCATAATTCTTTGGTATGGCATCTTTTAATTTTATAGCCCACACTCTCTTTTTTAGACTTTTAAGAGAGAATTAGTCTACTTAAACCATATTAGCAGAGTAAATTATTCAATTGTTTTAAATTTGAAAGTGTCTGAGTTTAGATATCACTCGTAATGAAATAAACAAAGAACTCAAACCTTTTATATCATATCCGTCAATTACTCTAATTTAATTAAAAGTCTTATGCTACCCACGTATATCGTTTTAGAATAAATTATCGTGGTAGATAAACTTCAAATAATTCACGTAAGAATTTTAAATTCAAATACTAAGTAATTGCAGGAAATTAATTACTTCATTTATCATTATTTATTTATTATTATATATATATATTTTTTTTAAATGAGCTAAAGAAAACTTCAAGTTCTTCTTACCCTTTAGCTAAACCGAATAAAAATGACATAATTTAAAAACTAAAGAAATACTCACATGACTACCGAAATAACCGATAGAATATATATAAAGGTGAGAGGTACTCACCTAGCGGGCTCTCTCTCTCTCAAGCTGGATATCAACGCATTCTCAGTACTATGGTGGAGGTGGCGGCGGGTATCCCAACCGGCCGATCGATATTCCAACCCGCCTCGGCCCGATGTTGCCCCCCGATGTAATTGCTCGAATCGGCCGACAAGACGGTGTCGCCATTGTTCCTGCTGGTGGAACCTATTGTCAACCTGGTGTTGCCACTGCTCGTGCTGGTGCAAAGTGTCGTTCATCGCATGTTGTTCCTGCTCAATGTTAGTGATATGAATAGATAAAGCTGGGAAATCATTAATGGGAGTCTCAAAATGCTGCTTCGGGTGGGCGATAATAATTGTTTTCGAGTGGTGCATGGAACGGATATGGTCCACCGCTGGTGAAGTCCGTATTTCACAAGACTAAAAAGGATGCACGGCCTCCCCGAAAGTCATTTTCTCCTCCTCCGGGGGGATGTACCCCACCCCGTTGCTGCAGATGATTCTCCTTGCTGATACGTAGGTCGGTCTCCCCATCCCGCATGGGTGGACCATGGCTGATGTGGCTCTTGCGACGCCCCCGGATCATCAAAGTTAGTATAATGAAAATAAGCCGGCCCATATGGTGTTGGATCAGCCCAAAGGTAATGAGTCCTTGATGCCCTATTGATGCGTAATTTTAACGGACACCGCCAATATTAGCTCTACCGTCCGGAAAAATAAAATTTTTGACAGAATAAATTCCTAATTCCCCCGTCAGTAGCTCGTATTTATTTGGATAGTTTTTATAAATCATGATTATTTTATTATTTTTGGCGTTTCAAAGATGTGAGCACGGAAGAAAAAGTCATAGCCAATGGTTCTACTGGCATCGAGATAAAAAGTGAGTGTAGCATTTGATAGCAAATCCAGCTCGGTAGCTAAATGTGTGATCCAGAGGTGAAAGAAATACTGCATTTTCTCATGGAAGAAACAAGTTCCCCAATAATTTAACATCATTTTTACAGTGTGATGCTTTTTCTCTTTTTAATCATAATATATAATAGATATAGTTCATCCTGCCTTATAGTGTTTAATTCCTCTCTAGGAAAGAAAGTGAAAGCTAGCCATTTAAGCATGAATCTTAGTGTGGGGTGCTGGACTTCCTCAGTGGTATATTTTTATTTTCTTTCCGGTTTCTTTGCAGTGATGCTCTCCCAAAAATCATCTTTGTTAAAATCTTGGGGAACATCCGCTATATTAACTACACACTGATTTAAAAATCCCAATGCTATACTGAGAGTTTTCCATAAGAGGGTGAAAGGTTTATTGAACATTCTAAATCTAATATTATCATCATCAAAGTCTAGGGTGCTAATAAATTCTATAGTGAGTAATTTGCTACCCTACTCAGTGACTTGCCATGCATCTTCCCATCCAACATTTCTAAATATGAGCTCAAACTCGGAATCCATTCCGGTTTTATGGAGCAAAGTGTCATCAAACATTGGCGTATGTGTAAATTCTTTTAGCTTAACCACATTGAATATTTTAGTTTAAGGTCTAAGTGGTAATGAAATTTGGTTAATGTTTGTTAACTCATACCTCTCTTCCTATTGGGAAGAGGATAACGGGTTGTCATACTCGAAAGGTGATGGGGGATCGACGTTCATTTCGGAGCTGACAAATGAAGGCACTTGAGATGATGATTGGCTTCGGGTGCTTCAGAAAGAGAGTGCCCTTCCGAGGCTCCTTGCTGCACTCCTAAGCTTCTTGCTCATCTTGCCTGTAGAATGAAGAACACGAAGGACACGGCAAGAACAAACAAGAACGCAAGAACTTGGAAAAGGATTAGGATTAGCAAATCAAAGAAAAGGGAGAGAGGGATTCCTATTGATAAACTTGCACGTTGCTTCCTCTCTCTTTTCTTTTCTTTGCTAATTAATGGTGGATTTGAGAAATTGTAGTGTCGTAGTTGGAAATGGACGAAGAGCGAGCTCTCTCTGACTTGGAATGAGTGAGTGAGGGAGTGAAAGAAATGGGAGGCGTAGAGGAGGAGATGGGGCGCCGGCCGGTGGTGGTGGGGCCGGCCGGCCCCACCTGCTGCCTGCTGGTGTTCACTCTTTGCTAGTGTCGAAATATGCCTGTGAATGATCCAAATGCTAGTATCTAGGTGGTGCTTTCGGTGGCAGGAAGGAATGGAGGAGGTACATGCATGTGAGTGTGATAATTTGAATGAATGGAGTGTAGTGAGTAATTGGTGGATGAGATGTGATGTGAGGTGATGTATGAGGGTCCCACATGTCTCCCGTATTTATAACGTATATTGACACAAGAACGAAAAACTAAATTACTTTTGTGAATCTATGAAAAATTAGCACTCTAATGATGGTCTTTTTATAATTTTCTGCCACCACAGTAAATTTCACTGACGGGGGTTCTACGCTCCGTTAGTAGTACTCACATGGGGCTTAGATTTTATTTATGACATGCTTATTTTTATTCTTTTTTCATAATATAATATTCAATGCGAGAATTTAAATTGCTGATAAACACCGAGTTACCTCCCGGCGAAGGTTCGGGTTTTAAGTCCACCGACCCGGACTTTTCTATTTGAATTATTCTTCATGATTGATCTCCGCTGTCGGAGAAGTTGCTACATCTTGTTTTTCATGATTCTTCAGAGTTTGGCATTGTTTGGGTCTTGGCTTGAATGCGAAACGCTCTTCTTGCCCGTTGATGGTGAATATGATCTCTCCAGCTCCGATGTTGATGGTTGCATTTGCAGTGTTTAGGAATGGTCGCCCGAGGATAAGAGGTATCTTCCTCTCTTCCTACATATCAAGTACTACAAAATCTATAGGGATGAAAAAGTTATAGATTTTTACCGAAATATTTTCTGCAATTCCTGCAGGATAGCGGACTGATTGGTCAGCTAGTTGTAGGCACATTGAGGTTGGCGTGAGCGTGGAATGGTTGAGCTTGTCGAAGACTGTCTTAGGCATAACACTGACGCTTGCTCCAAGGTCACATAAGGCGTTCTCGAACATCTGGTTACCTATTGAACAATCGATAGTAGGGCATCCTAGATCCTTCTTCTTGACAGGAGAAGAATTTAGAATTGCCTCGTTGCACTCTTCTGTTAGCTTGATGACTTCGGTAGAGGGTAGTGGTCCCTTGTGGTTGAGGATGGTTCGAAGATATTTTGCGTATGTAGGTACCTGCATGGCATCTAACAACAGAATATTGACATATAATTTCTGAATTACCTCTACAAACTTACTGAATTGGTCATCTGTTTTGACGCTTCTCCTCCTTCGTGGGAACGGTAGGATAGTAGTATCATGAAAAACTTGCGTTAATTCTTGTTCTTGTGGTTCAACTGGTGTTAATTCTTGTTCTTGTGGTTCAACTGGTGAAGGTGTTTCAACTTCTTCTTCTCTGTTATCCTTCTCAGCCTCTTCTTCTACCTGCACCAAATGTGGGGGTCTACGTGCCCCTTTTGGATAAGGTGGATCACGTGTAAACTTACCTTCCTCTGGTTGATATTCCTCTTGCCTGTTCATGGTTAGTGGCAGACAGAGTAGAAGCTAGATGTGTAATTTGTGATTCTATCTTTTTATTGAATGTTATCTGATCTTTAACTGCTAAAGAGAAATTATCCAATTTTGAATTAATTCCCTCTATTACTTTATCATTAAAAGCAAGCTTCTTATAAATGCTCTCATTAATTCTAGCTTGTTCTAATATTAATTCTCTCAAGGGTGGTTGTCTTTGATTTGAAGAATTATAATTACCTTGGTACTTACCTTGATTTGTTACCTGAGGTTGACTCCATCCTTGTTTCTTGATGACTGCACTAATATCTTCAGGAGTGACTTCACCTCCTAAATAATCTCCACTTTGATTCTGAAAATTGAATATATCTTGAATAGCTTGACGATCTCTCTTGTAATTATCCCTTTGCTCTAACCAGTTCAAGAGTACATCCATCTTGGTTGACACTGCACATAATGCCTCTATAACTTCTTCACTCTCATGACATGTCTGAGTGTTATATGTCCAACTCTGATTTTTTGCTATCTTTGCCATGATATCTTCAGCTCTTCCAGGAGTGAGTGACATAAATGATCCTTCAGCAGTGGCATCCAGTTGCTCACATGACCTTTGGGTTAGTCCATGATAAAATGTTTGCATGAGCAACCACTTTTCCATTCCATGATGCGGGCAGTTTGATATGTATTCTTGAAAACGCCCCAAGCTTCGAATAGGTTCACCTTTCTCACCGACGAAATTTCTGAAATCTTTCCTCGTAGGATATTGGTTAGGCTTATTGGGAAAAACTTCTCTAGGAAAGCTTTTGAACATTCTTCCCATGTCTTGACTTGATCTTTACTCTGATAAAACCACTGCTTCGCCTTTCCTTCTAATGAGAAAGGAAACAAACGAAGTAGCACGACATCTTGAGGAATGCCCTGAATGTCAATGGTGTTACCAATCTCCAGAAAATTCTGCAGATAGGCAACTGCATCTTCATTCTTCTTTCCACTAAATATAATAGCTTGCACCATTTTGATGAGGCTTGGCTTGATCTCATAATCATGTTCTTCAAGGTTGAAGGTTGGACCAACGCGAATGTTCTCGGTGCTTGGAGCAGAATTCACGCAGAGTTTTTCTCGCCCATTGCTTCTCAAAATAGTGTAAGACCCTTCTTCCTATGGTTGTTCCTGATAAGAGTTAAAGTACCACAACCAATCCTGCACTTACCCTATAAAATAGCTAAACAAAACACGGGTAAGTCTGCTAAAGCAAAAGGCTATGATCTATGTGTAGGTATTTATATTAGAGTTTATTATTGTTATATATTGGTTCCTATGGAAACAAAATGTCCTTATATGGAATTCTAGAGGAAATATCTATCCCGGCAAATCAATGAATCCTTATAAATTATCCTAATGAATAAAATTGCCATTCCCAAGAAACGGCGCCTTTAAATGCTTGTTGGTAATTTTAACATCACTTCACGTTAAGTTGTCATCCCTAACATGATGCCAAAAACCAAGGACAAAAATAATCTACACGCATTGACTCTAATTATAGAATATATCTGCAAGCGCACAGATAATTCTCCCATTGTAGCATTTCACCCGGGAAGTATTTCGAGTATCGTTTATTTATTTTATGCCAAAAGGATAAAGAAGCACTTCTATTCATTTGGAATAAGCAATTTATAAGGACTAAGAAGAATATAAATGTGCAAACCTATCATAGCCAACTACACTAATGCTTTAGTAATAAATAGTCAATAATATGATAAATGATAACTGAGTAAATGAGGTAAATGGTATTCCGTAGATAGAATATAGAGACTCACTAAAGTAGTAAAACAATCTCGCGATCCTTAGAGAGTAAAGGAAACCTATGTAATTACTAAATATAGAGCCTATAGCCTACGCCATATTACACATTCTCATCTATAGTATAACCAACTCGAAAAACATCATAAGGAGCATCAACTAATGAGGATTTTAAGACACAAGGGTCACCTCCTTCGCGACCGTGCTCTCGCTAGTCCTACGTGCACGGGTGGACTACGAGGAACCAACGCAAAGCCACCTGCAAGGACTACCACACGCCCCGGCACATCGTGGTGCCTCCGTAGGTACACAATATATCTAAACACCACGTCTACATAATGCATACCACCTAACTCACTCGAGTAATCGAATCAGCGCTTTATGGTCATACGACAATAATCATCATCAATCACAACTATATCAAATATGTAACTAGAATAAACTAAGAACTGAATAAATAGCAATATATTAAAGTAGAGCAAAGTCATAATGAGATACAAGATAAAATTACCAATCTCTAGACGAACAGATCTGAATCCCGAGCGTAGCGCCCAACTCTACTTGAACCTTGCAAGACGCCTAAACTAAGAACTTGAAGAACTAAAGCTCTACTTCTAATCTCCGAAACCCTAACTTCGTCTACTCTTGACAAATGAAGCGGAGGAATGAATTGGTGTTCTTCCCCCGAAGGGGGTCTCCTTTTTATTTATAGCCCTGGGATGAACACGAGCCGCAGGATCAAACCGACTTAACCAAGGGCCGAGATGCACCGAGGAGGCGGTGGAGGAAGTTTCCGAAGGGGAGGCCAAACCCTAGCCTCGGGGGGCGGGGCGGCTATGGTGGGGCCGGGCCGCCCCACCGGTGTCTGCCAAGGGTCCCGCCGCTTCCGTGTTTTCTAGATCCTTCCCTGTCCCGATGGCGATGTTTTTCGTCATGTTAAGTTTTGTAGAAAATATGCACTCTAATCCCTCTTTAAGCTTTTCCGAGTAATTCCACACGAAAAATAGACAATTCACCAAAACTCGTGGAATTTGTCAAGAATAACCCATATGTTTCTATTATTGGTTCTTTTCAAGTGATAGTTGACGGTATAGAATTTGTACTTAATGACACGCTCAATCACGAGACTTGGGATCCCCTCCCTCTCGAGCTTGTTTGTGACCCCTCTGCAATGACTGCCGCTAAGTAGCACCTGGCATCGTTCGAACTAGGCAGAGGGCCTCGCCCGAACCGAGTATACCTCCCATGTCTTCTTAGCGAGAACCATCAGGGGTCTCTTGGCGCATCTATAAATTTAGTTGGTGCTTTTATGAAACCACAGGCAATCAATATCAAATGTCTCCCTATTAAAATTTCATATCAAATATATCATAGTAAGAATTTCATACCAAATATCTCCTGTAAAATTTTTATGTGCTAGAACTGATCCTAGTGCTCTAAAGAGAACACCATTGTAGCAATGCTTCTTTTTGATAAGTACATACTCCCTCTCGGTTTCCAAAATGTGCGTCACTTTCAACTTTTCGAAAAAAAAGCGCTTGGCAATTTTTTTCAAATATTAAATATCATCAATTAGTATCATTAGAAAGATCTTTAAATCTAGTTTTTTAATAATTTATTTAGAAATATAAATATTACACGTATTTTCTATAAATTAAGTTAAACTTGCACACAAAAACCAACGATAACAGGTTAATTTGGAAGAAGGAGTAGAGGCGTGACCGTTGTGATCACAGCCATTCTTGTGGATCACTTCTTTTTCGTAGGGAGGAATAGCGTGAAATGTATCATTAGGGAAGCTGTTTAGTTATCTCTTGTTTCGATTAAATTACCGAGGATTTTTTTTTTCTCTACCATCCCGTCGATTGTTTTCACGCATGTAAATAGCATTAAATATAAATAAATAAAATAACTTACTGGAATTTGATGCGCGTGGCGTCTTTTTGTCACGTCAAACAAAGCGTCATTTTCTGACTCCCCAATGAAAATCTAAATAAAAAATAAGGAATTACGTAGTTTTGTTGTAAATCGATACTACCAATATTTCAAAAAATATAAATAAAAAAAATTGATGAATTGCTGGATGCGGATGATGCGTTTGGTTGTCACGTCACGTAACACGCCGATCACCAAAAGCACATGCGGACGCGGTAACCCGAATCCGAGAGATTGCTGCTCTTCGGTTTCTTTCCCAGTTTGGCTTAAGACACGCCGCCGCGGCCAATTACTAACAGCTGGGTCATGAGTGTCACACACACCGACACGTGACTTCGTTTGATCATAGGCTCGATCGTGCCATCGACATGTGTGCTCATTATTTTCAAAATGGATTGTCACGCTTTGCTGCGAAGTTAAATAAGTTTATGGTGTCGGACACTCTTTAATATTATTAGTATTTGGAGATAAATATTATTCAATATTGTATTTACAAAACTCTTCGATAGTGGCAATTTGCTAGTAGACACATACTTACATGGCTAGTAGAATAATATTATAGTACAACACTTATTAGACATTTATAAGAATTCATAACTTTGCATAAGTTAGATGAAGACAAACTTTATATATCAAACTATAAAGCTTAATGAGATCTAAAACTTTGTAGTGGACTAGTATATTTAATTTGAAACTATCTATATTTTTCAAAACTTCTTTTGAAATTCTTGTATTTTTGAAATTAGATATTTAGAATTATTGAATGACCTCAGATGGCCCGACATGGAATACTTTAAGAAGTTGTAGTTATCTTGATAGGTAACTTTTTAGTTGATAAATTTTGTATTCGTAGTCATTTAGAGTCTACATTTTTGAAATTTTAAATTAGAATTTCAAACCAATTCAAACATTGGCACAATCTGTATCACAAATGTTTCCTAAAGTTTCACTTTTAAAATCTTAGAATTTAAAAATATTTTTATACTCTAAATTAATTTTAATAAAAAAATTTGTCAACTTCAAAATCTATAGATCTCACTAAGCACTACTAAATTAGTTGATATAAAGCTTGTCTTTATCTGATTTCATATACTAAAGTTATGAATTTTGGTCACTTAAAAATTTCTCTCACGCCCGGCTCCTAGATAATACTATTTTACTTTGCCATGTGTCTACTACTCCGTCCCAAAATAACCGGCTTCGCTGGTTTTTAAGGCCGCAAATTTGACTCGATTTATAGAAAATACGTGCAATATTTATATTTTTGAATAATTTTGTTAAAAAACTAGATTCAAAAGATCTTTCCGATGATACTAATTATGATACTAATCAATAATATTTATTATTTATAAAATTTGCCGGCATTTGTTTTAAAGGAAGCGAAGCGACAGCTTATTTTGGGGACAAAGGGAGGAGAGCCAATTACCTCAAGTGAAGAATGTATTCTAGCAAAGACAATATTTAATAGTGTTTATCAGCAAATACCACACAAAGTGTCCTACGACAAATTTTTACCCTAGAACTTAGAACAGGCACATAAATGGAAATTAGTGCTTTACAAAAAAAAAAAGTACTAGAAATTGTTTTTTACAAATTACTTTAGTTTAGAACCATGGAGTTCCTTAAGTATACAGATTGAAATCATTTCGTTTTATCTTAAATCAAACTTGTCTAGTTTCAACCAATTTTATGGAAACCAAAATATGTAACACACCTAAAATGGGCCCTGACGTTTCTAATAATAATAAAAAAAAGACTAAAATGGGCCCTGACAGCTTCAGCTCGAAAACACGGGAAGAAACGCCGGTGGTCATGGTGGGGCCCATGTGGGGCCAACTCGAACCCCTTTTCCTTGTCACCGAAGCTTGTGTTGACCACTTGATTATATTATATTATATGAGTCCAAAGTTTAGAACTTGGTTGATTAGGAGTCCATAAAAATAATTTTTTAAAATATATTTTTTTAAAAAATCTGGTATATATTTCTCTGATATCTACGGTCCATAAAAAGCAATTTGTAAGACTTGTTTTCACAATTTGACATATATTTCTCTAGTATGTGTAATCCATAAAAAAAAGTAATTTATATTTTTTCTGAACAACTTGGTCTATATTTGTCTGAGATCTGCAATACGTAGAAATTAAAATTGTGTTATCTCAAATTACACTACTCTGTCAAATAAATTGCACTGAAGAAATCATTGTAAATAAATATAGTAATAAGATAGTGTAAAATATAGATAAAATACAGTGTAAATACAGGGGCAAAAATCAGGTGTCATGAGAATCCAAAACACTCGGTTAGCAGATATTTGTTGCTAACTGAAAGAGAGAGAGAAAGAAAATCGGCCAAGTAATTGTGTTTTCTGGCTCACTCAGGTGGCGCTCTGTGGGCTGTGGATGTGGCTGTCACTTGGCGGGGCCGCGTCCCAGGTTGGGGGGATCATCGGATGGGGACTCCCTTACGCGTCAATGACTACTCCTGTTGGCCTTTTAGCGAAACCGCGTTCTACGCGGCAGCATGTCATGTCCCACTCCCCAGCGGCCTCGGACAGGAATCAGGATGTGTCATGTGTGTGATCTTTTCCTGCACAGGGCGCTACGTTTGGGTACAGTTGTTTTGGATTCCTTAAGAGCCTAAGCAAAGCATTATATTGTTGGCACGACGTCGGCAAGCCGACGACGCGCGCACCGCCGTGGAGATGCACCGCGCCGTAGCCCCGCCGGCGACCTACTCGCTGCATATTAATTATAATCTGTACAGTGTAATGTACGCATACGGCTGCGACGTCGAATCGCACGCGCGCGGCGGAGCTTTGCGGCGGGTGCCTTGTCGACTGTCTGTCGTAGTACGTCGATCGCTGCTCGCTCGCCCTCGATCGCCGTCGTAGATCAGAATCAGATAGCCACCTGGGCGTGCGTGAGATGTCAATGTTCACACCTGGGTATCCAGGTCTCCCATCTCCTATTCTGTTACATTCAGTGTTTGAGGAGCATGCAGGAGTCCTCAGGGGTCCATACCCGTGGAATTGCCTGCTACTATCCACAGTGCAATACACAAGAGAATTCCTAATACACGCCCGGTTTCGACCCTTATTGATAATATTACTCCCTCTGTCCTGAATATCTATTGTTTTCATTCTCGAAAAAATAACTTTGACTAATTATATAATATAAAAATTATTAATATTCATGATACATAATTAGTATTATTAGAAATACCATTTCATCTGGTATTTTAAAATTTTGTTTTTAGAGATATAATATTGCACATATTTTCAATAAATTGAGTCAAACTTCCAAAGATGCACACCAAAAGACAACGATTATTTAGGGACAGAGTTTTTGTGATTCAAATAGGTAAGGTAACAAAATAGTTAACTATTAGCTAGATCTCTATATAATAACTATTTCACTAATACTTGTCAAAAAAACTATTTCACTAATTATTAGGCTAAAACAAATAATAGCGACAACTAATAGATATCTTAGTTTTTTTATTATTAGTCATGCATCCAAATACCCTCAGCTAATAGGTAGCTAATAGTTCTCCCTCCTTCCCACAATAAGCGCACCTCTAGCATTGGACACGAAAACCAAGGCAAATGTGAAATTACAAAAAATACCCTTGTGCTAGTAGTGGCGGCGGTGACGATTGGAACGGTCGCGAACATTACGCAAGAAAGGAAATCGATTGGACGAGCACCTTCCGGGCGTTCGTCATATTTTTTTATTTTTTTTTCTCATGATTGTATGATACTTCTTGGTCCCACACTCTAGTAAACTTGTGGCGGGGAATGCTCCTCCTCGGCCGCTTGTGCAGCCGACCGGGCATGGTACCATATACAAGCATGTTAATTTGGGAAAAAAATTTTAAACGATGGGGTAGATGCATTAATGCAGGAAGGAGGGGTAGCTAATAATACTTTATTAGATATGAACTATTAGCTAGCCTAACTATTAAGCGATAACAAGTCCAAACAGGGCATTAACACAAGACTGAAAATGTCCTATTCATTTCAAACAAAAAAGGTTGGGAGCAGCCATGCTCCCGTGAGCGTTTGATTTGTTTGTCTGCCACGCGTCGATCATCGAGCCTAGCTAGGGAGCACCAGCGGTGGAATGGACTCGCCCACCCCAACTTTTTTTCCCAAAAATGAACACCAACACGTTGTCCATAAATTGAGATCTGTGCATACTACATAAGTCGTCATTGTTAACCAAAAAAAAAAAAAAGCTTCAATTCAAAAAATGTATAGCCTTCATAAGCATCTACGACTTGCGCACATCCCTGGATATATATACAAGATGACGAATGCGGAATTTTCCTTCATCGTTACCCGACCGAAGAATTAGAAGTCCGAGGATCAACGTCATTTCAAAAATTTTCGTGTTCGATTGGACTTTGAAGATGCGCAGTTGACAGTTCGTAAAGATGAAGAAATAGTAATTTGGTGCTTTGACATCACCGGCGCGAATGAATAAGTCGCGCGACCGGCGAATAAGCAGATTACAGCTCGGGTGAGCGGCGGTGGCCGGCCGTTGACGTGCGCTCCACAAGCATATGGCGTCCGTACGCATGCACGTCGGTCATCTTCATCGCCCTGGCCCTCCTCGCGTAGTACGCCGCAGGCCGGCCAGCCGGACGCCGGACACTGCCGCACGTATATACGTAGCTAAGAGCAGCCTGGCTGGCAACAACGCCGGACTCCGCAAGTTCAGCTAGCTGCTGATCATCATCAAAAGCAGCTCCGCCGTGGAAGTCCGTCCAACGGTGGCGCAACCAATTTGCAGCAGCAGCGACCAATCCGGTTGTGTTGGCTGCATCGTCTTACAAACTCTACACCATTCCTGTGCACCATCTTACAAATTTCGACAAAGTTGAGTTGGAATTATCTCGCTCGTTCGCAATCCACGAAGCTTTAAAACAGAAGTTTCCTGCAGCTTTCCTTGAGCCAGCAACGTCCCAGCGGGTACTGCCCATATTTCGATGGAATGGAACAGCTAATACACTCCCGGGCTAAGGGAAACCCAGGAAAACGGCTTCAATCTGTGCCTGCAGGGCTGCAGCAGCAAACACAGAAGAGAGGAAGAAACCATCAAACAAAAGCCTTCAAAAATAGCTTTGCGCAGCTTCCTGGCAGCTTCCTCGACCGCCCCCTACATATACAAGGAGTTGTGCCATCTTCGTCTTCCAGATTACCCTACCCGCAAGCAGCTGTTTCCGCAGAAGCCGTCAGCGCTCGGTCAGCCGTTTCCGACTCTCCGTACAAGCTGTCAGCACGTACTGGCCGGGATCATCAAGAAACCACACGGTCTTCCCGCCGTCATCACACCGGCGTCCCCACCGTCATCACAGATCGGCGGAGTTTTGCCTGCCTTGCTTGTCTCATTCAGAGGAGCCTCATCTTGATCATTCCTCCTCCGCGCAAATGGAGTGCGCCGACTACCTGATCGAGGTGGGCGCAATGGCGACGGCGGCGGACCCGCTGCGGTGGACCAAGCAGTGGAGGAAGGCCGCCACCGTCATCCAGACTTGCCGCTGGCTGGTCCGCCGCACTTTCTCCCGCGCCATCCTGCGACGGACCGGCTCCTACGTCGAAATCAAGATCCACGACGAGACCGACGGCGACGCTGCCTGACGCCGGCACCAGCACGGCTGCGACGGCTGCGCCCGCGAGTTCTCTGTCGCCGCGGACGACGAGGGGATTCAGGTGCCTGGTGGGGACAAGCGCCACGACTGCCTCCGCTGCCTCGGCGGCTCGGGCGTCGCGTCACGCTGGCGTCCGACGCGGAGGAGGGCATCCGCGGCGACGCCCCCGACGTGCGCCGCCGCCGGGAGGCCTCGGCGGGAACAAAAACCTGCGGAGGAAGCCCAAGGGTTCATGGACGCACGTGTGGGAGGCGCTCAGCGACGTCTTCCTCCTCGTGTGCTGCCGCCAAATCCGTCTCGCTGGGATTCGGCATCAAGGAGCACGGGCTCAGGGACGGCTGGTACGACGGCGTCAGCATCTTCCTCGCCGTCTTCCTCGTCGCGCCGTGTCCGCGGTCAGCAACCACGGCCAGGCCGGGTGGTTCGACAGGCTCGCCTCCGAGTCCTGACAACATTGCCGTCAACGTCGCGTGGTGGCAGGAGGCAGGAGGTGTCCATCTTCGACGTCGTCGTGGGCGACGTCGTGGTGCCAAAATCGGCGACGTCGTTCCCGCCGACGGCGTCTTCCTGCACGGCCACGCGCTGCAGGTGGACGAGTCCAGCATGACCGGCGAGCCGCACCCCGTCGACGTCGACGCCGAGGAGTCCCCTGTTCCTCATGCGTCCGGCGTCAAGGTCATCGACGGGTACGGCCACATGCCGTCACCGCCGTCGGCACGGACACCGCCTGGGGCGAGATGATGGGCGCATCACCAGGGAGAAGACCGAGCCCACGCCGCTCCAGGAGCGCCTCGAGGGCCTCACCTCCAGCATCGGCAAGGTCGGGATCGCCGTCGCGGTGCTCGTCTTCGCCGTGCTCACCGCGCGCCCACTTCACCGGCAGCACCAGGGACGAGCAGGGCAGGCCGGCGTTCGACAGGCAGCACGTCACCTTCAACAGCGTCTTCACCGCGCTCGTCGGCATCTTCCAGCAGGCCATCACCATCATCGTCGTGGCCATCCCCGAGGGCCTCCCTGCTCGCCGTCACGCTCACCTTGGCCTTCTCCATGAAGCGGATGGTCAAGGAGCACGCGCTGGTGCGCACGCCTCGGCGTGCGAGACCATGGGCCTCGGTCACCGCCATCTGCACGACAAGACGGGCACGCTCACGCTCAACCAGATGAAGGTGACGGAGTTCTGTCGGCACCGACCGACCAAGGCGGTGACGGCGGTCAACAGCGCCGTCGTCAGCTTGCTGCGCCAGAGCAGGGCTCAACACCACCGGGGTACAGGCCGGACAACGTCGCCGCCGGAGATAATAGGGAGCCGACGGAGAAGGCTCTGCTGTCCTGGGCCGTGGAGGAGCTCGGCATGGACGCGCCTCAAGTGAGCTGCAACGTGCTGCACGTCGAGGCGTTCAACTCCGTGATGATCAGGGACTGACCGCGCCTGGAAAGGCGCCGCGGAGATGGTCCGAGCTGCCTGGCGTAAGGGTCCAGACGGCGTGGCACGCGAACTCGACGAGGGGAAGAGGATGAAGCTGGGCGATCGTGAGATGGCGGCCGCGAGCCTTCGCCTTCGCCTACAAGCACGTCGACGGCGAGCACTCCAAGATCGACGACGAGGGGCTGACACTATCTCGGCTTCGTCGGCCTCAAGGACCCCTGCCGGCCGGAGGTCAGGACCGCCATCGAGGCCTGCACCAAGGCGGGCGTCGCGGTGAAGATGGTCACCGGCGACAACGTCCTCACGGCCCGTGCCATCGCCAAGGAGTGCAGGATCATCTCCAGCACCGACGGCGACGCCGTTGTGATCGAGGGGCAGGATTTCCGCGCCATGTCGCCGCAGGAGCAAGCTGGACATCGTGGACCACATCCGCGTCATGGCGCGGTCGCTGCCCATGGACAAGCTGGTGCTGGTGCAGCGGCTGAAGCAGAAGGGCCACGTGGTGGCGGTCACCGGGCGACGGGACCAACGACGCGCCGGCGCTCAGGAGGCGGACGTGGGCCTGTCCATGGGCGTCCAGGGCACCGAGGTCGCCAAGGAGAGCTCCGACATCGTCATCATGAACGACAACTTCGACACGGTGACGGCCACCCGGTGGGGCCGCTGCGTCTTCAACAACATCCAGAAGTTCATCCAGTTCCAGCTCACCGTCAACGTCGCCGCGCTCATCATCAAACTTCGTGTCGGCGGTGACCTCCGGCAAGATGCCGCTCGACCGTGCAGCTGCTGTGGGTGAACCTCATCATGGGCACCATGGGCGCTGGCGCTGGCCACCGACACGCCCAATTGGGCGCGCTCTGCGCCGCCCGCCCATCGGCCGGACGGCGCCGCTCATCAGCAACGCCATGTGGCGCAACCTCGCCGCGCAGGCGGCGTTCCAGGTCGCCGTCCTCCTGGCGCTACCGTACCACCCGGCCAGGAGATCCCTCGGCGTCGGCGAGAAGGCCAACGGCACCATGATCTTTAACGCCTTCGTGCTCTGCCAGGTGTTCAACGAGTTCAACGCGCGGGAGATCGAGCGGCGGAACGTCTTCGCCGGCGTGCTCCGCAACAAGATGTTCCCTGGGCATCGTCGCCGTCACCGGCATCGCCATGCAGGTGCTCATGGTGGAGCTGCTCACGAGGTTTGCCGGCACACAGAGGCTTGGCCTGGCCCAGTGGGGCGTCTGCGTCGCCATTACTGCCGTGGCGGTGTCGTGGGCCCATTGATGCGGCCAGTCAAGTTCATCCCCGCGCCTGACCGCCCGCTACACCAGATCTTAGCAACGAGAAGGAACACTCAAGCATTATCTAGGATGATGACACAATAATGTTTTTTTCGAAATTTGAATTCGTTCGTTTATTTCTATTGTAAATACATTGGATTTGTTTTATAGCCTACATACTGTACTATTATTTGGCCAACGTTAATTCTGGAAAGCCAGAAGCTTGTTATGTTAATGGGAGAAAATTAAATTAGCACTCTATACATGCTAATAAATTACCCAGTGCTATTATGCTAATGGGAAAATTTTGTTGCACAAAAAAGAGGATGTCGAATAGAGGGCGCCATGATATGCAAACTAGGATGTCAGAAATTATTTGCACATCATTTATTATACTAAATTAGAGTCCAGCAGCGGCTGCTGTAGTAACGGCTCCGGCAACAAAGCAGGTGGAGCAGCACAAAACGGTTTTGCAAGGAGGAACGTTTTTGCCACTGAACATGGAGGGACTCTGGCTGTGGCAGCAGATCGTTAGTGAAGAAGTCATACCAGACGTCCTAAACCCATTTATGTAGTCGAGGTCACGACTTTATAACTCCCAATACAGCTACCAAAGAATGAGTGACATGTTTCATAGATCGCTCATGGTGAAACAATTACCTAGAAAAACCATTTGCTTGAGAGAAAAGAGAGTAAAACCGATGAGAAGAGTTTAGTTAAGCTGAACCATACACTCCTCCATCCTATAATAATAATAGTGCACACAAGTATTAAAAAATGTACTAATATAGAAGGGATTCTAGGGGACAAAAAAAGCAGTTTTTGTATTAACTAGTGCATAAATTTGGTAGGTATTATATATAGTGTTAATTGCCATTTATATTAACTAATCACCATAAAGCACGCAGCAGTTTGGAACAATTGTCATGTTTTACGATACTAAACGAGGATTTTTTTGAAAGATGTTGCCTTTCTGACGGAGAGAAAAAGGTGATCTTCAGAAGTGTTGTCCCGATGGGCGGGAACAACATGGTAAGGTGATCTTCAGAAGTGTTGGCTTTCTGACGGAGAGAACAACGCGTGCTCTCACGTGGGGGATCATGGCATTGCAATACTAGAAAAATAATCAAATGGGTCCACGGTCTGCGTAGGAAATGAACCTAGTATCTCCTGAACCTGGAAAAAAATACTTAAGAATGAATTGAACAACGGAATGTGGACAGTTGTTGATGAACAGAATGTGCATATACTTACTTTAGCTGTATGTAACCTAAATTTCAGTTTGACGCGTAATTCTCGTTCATACCACCGGAAATGGTTGAGGGTCTTTTGGCTGTCAGCCAGTCATAAAGATGCAGCAGCTTGTTTTCAGTTGTTTGGCAGAAAGACCACGGACATTAGGCAGTTGTAGACATGTTTTCAGAATAAAAAGCCTATCAACCTAACTCCGTATTAATTTCAGCTGAAGTGCCGTAGAGGTTTGCAGAAATTGCTCCTTCAGTTCGGACGTTTGGCACAAGGATCTTGGCTAATTCAGGTCAGAATGGCTTGAAAGAAGCTTAGAAATGCCCTGGAATGTTCCTTTCAGGAAATGGATTCTGTACATTGTGATCCCAGAAATGCTAATTTATGTTTATTCAGCAGCAATTTTTAATACACAGCACCAGTTCCTTTTTCTATCTGTTACGCATGTTTCCACATACCTGTTGTTTTCAAGTCAGGAAACTGGTGTCGAGTTTCACCAGTCCTCAAGTTTAAAGCT
>JADLZL010002946.1:0-39682 GCA_015844335.1 Chrysopogon serrulatus | reverse complement strand
AATTAAATTATAATTAATTATGGTCTGACCAAATTTAGTACGTCCTAGGAGGAAATTAAATTATAATTTTAGAATCTAGTAAGATGGACATACCTTTAGTCTACACCCAGTGCCAACGTCGATATAGATATCGGATATCATGGAACTGATGGCTTATGTGTTCGCATTTGTCCCACGCTTACGGCCGCCCGTCTCGCACGTACTTGGTGTGTATAGATACATAAATGTCAGACAGATGCATGTGTCAACATGAATATGCATACACGTACCATACATGCATTCGTGCCCGGTGCTCTCATGCGTCGCGCCGATGTCTGCCTCTTCTTCACGTCACGGCCACTGCCAGGTCAGAGCCTACTCGTGATGTGTGACCCATTCATGTCACGATGTATCCCCCGTGGTCGATCATCTGGCTATCTACCCAGCACTGCTTGGCGCCATATCTCGATCATCTCACGGTTACACCTAGGCCTTGTTTAGTTCCATGAAAGTTTTTGAGGAGAGATTGTAAAATCCCAGCGAGCTTCGTTTTTATTTGATAAATATTGTCCAATCGTGGCCCAACTAGGCTCAAAAGATTCGTCTCGTGATTTACAACAAAACTATGTAATTAGTTATTTTTTTTATTTATATTTAATACTCTTTACATGCGGTAAATTATTTGTGAGAGGAGAGATTGTAAAGTCCTGTAGCATTTTATTTGTTTGTGGTAAATATTGTCCAATCATTGGCCCAAGAGCTCAAAAGATTCGTTTAAGTGATTTACAACAAAACTGTGCAATTAGTTATTTTTTATTTATATTTAATACTCTTTACATGCGGGTATAAATTGATGTGATGGAGAGAGAGTGTAAAAACTTGCAATTTCAATTGAAAGTTGCATGGAACTAAACAAGGCCCTAATATTATTTCTGGGCTATATTTGTGACACTGGCCAAAGCTGGATCAATCGAAGAAGATAATAATAAGATTTAGTTTTATTTCTCACCTATCATGGAGGATTACGTGAAGTCATTGCCCTTTCTTGATTCCTTCCCTCCTGGTCCTGATAGTCCCGAGATGCCGACAAACTGCGAGACCGCCGCTCCTCCCGATGAATGGAACAACGCGTGCGCCGCCAGGTCTGGATCAGGGGAGGCGCAGCGCGTGAACAACACAATGTTTGCCTGGAAAGCATCGGATGGTGGTTGAGAAAAATAATGTGTTGATATATTAACTGTGTGGTGTACTCGATTCGTTGGATTTTTGTTAGAGAGAATGCCTCCGATATATCTTTTTATCTATATATAGAAAAAATTTGTTTTTATATTATAATAATATAATCATAACTAATCATAGACGTATTATATTTTTTTACTACATGACGTATTTTGTTCGATCTAGAATTTTTGTTAGTATATTATTAGAGAGATTATCTCCGATATATCTTTCAGCTATATATAGAAGATTTTTTCTTTTTATATTATAATAACTAATAACTAATAGTAGATTTAGACGTCCGTACTTTCAATAATTCTCCACGGTACTGATGGACTCGGGTTTTCTCTTAAAAAAAAGAGATACTTATCTATTTATAATTTATTAATGGCAGAGGTGGGTAATTTTCATGATAACAAAATAGATCTAATGGTCATTAGTGTTTATAGACTTTTAGTTTAATGGCTAGATGTTTCTGATTAACGTGAGAATTTCTAGTATCTATCTTTTTTCTTAGCGCATCTGGTGAGAATTAACGTGGAGCCTCCGTTGGGGCCTCTAATTAGTAATAGTAAGATTGTGGTGGTCGATCGGACTGGGAATCTGGGAAGAAATGGAACGCTGGTTACCTAGATTGGGCTTGTGGAAAATTTCCATTGCCAGCACTAGCAGAGACGTACTACTAAATAAAACATTACTGAATCTGCCGCTGTTGGCATGTTGCAAAGCTTAGATGCTTTTAATTTAATAAATGTTTACAAGGAGGGGTTAAATTTTGGTGTATAAAAAACATCTAGATAATGGTATTCTTTTTGTTCTGGTTCATACATACTAATGTACAGTATTGTAGATGGTAGATACAGTACATCACATGTTCCCTAGGCGTATTGATCAATTTTCTTTGACACTTCTTTTCTTGAGAATCTGTCTGACACCAGGATGCTAATAGCAAGCCTTGCTCTATCGATATGGGCCTCGACGAACATGGAAAAGTTTAGCGTGGCCCGCGATGTGGGCCCTCGCACCCAGATATCTTTGGGCTGGGCCTGATTCTACGCATAAATATACTCCGCGGTTCGCTTCTCACACGACACCATCGCAATCTATGTATGGGCTACGTATAAAAAAAAAATACGTACGTGGGCATATAATGCAGTCCCTGCCCAAAGCCCTCCTCATCACGTACGGATCGAGTACGGACCTTGGACCTGGATGGCGTCGCCGCCACGCACGCCGTCGTCGTCGTCGTCGGAGCTGGTCGACGACGCCGTCATAGAGGTTCTCCTCCGCCTCCCGCCGGATGAGGGAGCGCTCCTCGTCGCCGCCTCGCTCGTGTGCAGGCAGTGGCGCCGGATCCTCTCCGACCCCGCCTTCCACACTAGTAGAAAAATCATTTTTGACGACACTACGGTTTTTTTTTACAGGCGGCTCCAATTTTTTTGACGCCTGTACAAAGAAATCAGTGGGCCCAGAAAGAGAACCGTCTGTACAAATCGATTTATACAGGCGGATCTCTAAGACATCCGCCTGTACAAATCGACATATTTTAGAGATCCGCCTGTATCAAATAATATTTATGCAGGCGGATGTCTTAGACAACCGTCTGTACAAATCGACATATTTATGCAGGCGGATCTCTAAGACATCCGCCAGTACAAATCGATTTTGTACTGGCGGATCTCTAAGACATCCGCTGCATAAAATAATTTTAAATTTATTATTTTGAATTTTTGAAACAACTTTGGGATGGAATTTTGACCAAAATGAAAGTTGTAGATCTCAAAAAGTTATGAATGTTTGTAGTTTATAAATTTTTCTTGAAATCATATAGGCTCCCAAAATTGCATTTGAATTCCTCAAATTTGAAATCCAAATTTTACAAATGACCTCGGATGGAGAAACACTCTAAATAAAAGTTGTAGATCTCGAAAAGTTATGAAACTTTATAGTTGAACATTTTTTCATTTGAATTCGTTTAGACCCTCAAATATTCAATTTTCCGTCGGATTTGTATAATATGTGGGAACAAAAATGGTATCTAGACACAAGTGACGTGTGGGTGGAGTGGTAGAGGGGTACGCTGCGAACCAGGTCGCGGGTTCGAACCCCCCCGGCGGCCACGTGGCGCCAAGCGATTTTACGCGAAA
This sequence comes from Chrysopogon serrulatus, assembly GCA_015844335.1. Taxonomy (NCBI): domain Eukaryota; kingdom Viridiplantae; phylum Streptophyta; class Magnoliopsida; order Poales; family Poaceae; genus Chrysopogon; species Chrysopogon serrulatus. The sequence goes on along the minus strand of JADLZL010002946.1, from coordinate 36,338 downwards.
AAATGCGCGACTTGCAACCCGACGGAGACGGGCGGGCGGGGCGGGCGGGTGCCTCTCCCGGTTCCAAAAATATTTTTGCCTTTTAAAAAATTTTTTTGCTATTTTTTTCGTGTTTTTTGGACAATGATTTTCACGAGGCGGTTGACTTAGTCAGCCGCTTTGTCAAATAAATTCTGAGGCGGCCGACTAAGTGAACGCTGTGAAAATCCCGAATTTCCAGGCGGCACATCTCGCCGCTGCTCTTTGTCAGGCGATTAGTCTTGACCCTAATGCAGGCGGTGGGCTTGGCCGCCTTGTGTAAATGGGTCTACCACCGCCTTGTACAAATGATTTAGCGGTGCCACCGCCTCTACGTGCGCACCCACCGGGCCCCTCCGCTGCTCGGCTTCTTCGAGTCCTGCTCCCCTCCCCGGGCACATCCCTCACTTCGTCCCCGCCGTCCCAACCATGGCGGCGGCCTCGGCCTCCCCCTTCTCCTCGTCCTCCGTGGTGGCCACAGCCGCCCCATGGCAAGTCCTCGACTGCCGCCGGCACGGCCGCGTTCTCCTGCAGCGGCGGCGACACACGGCGGACGGCGACGACGACGACGACGCCCTCGGAAGCATCAGCTACCAGTACCAGCAGCTGGTCGTCTGGGACCCCGTCACCGGCGACCAACACGAGCTGCCGCTGCGCAGCTGGCCCAAGCCCACCGACTTCTGCAGGAGCTCGCCACCGTGTACGTACGTGGTGCTCTGCGCCGCCGCCGCCGCCGCCGGTGGCTGCGACGACTGCGACCACTCCGGCTGCCGCGGCGGGCCCTTCCTCGTGCTCTGCGCCGGCGTGGCCGTCCACCCTGCCGGCACGGGGCCCCGCGGCGCGACGGCGTACGCGTGCGTCTACTCGTCGCAGCTCCGCGCATGGAGCTCCTCCTCCTCCGTCCCTGCTCTCCTCTACCTCCACGACTACCAGAGCTCCGACGACCTTCGCCGCCGCCGCCGTGGCGTCGTCATCGGACACGAAGCCTACCTGTTCCGGTTCTCGTTGTGCGACGAGGATGGGCTGATTGAGAGCAAGATCCTGAAGTACGACATCCGCGGCGCAGGCCGGTGGCGCTTGTCTGCGATTGAGTCGCCGGACTTGTACGGCATGGGCGACGACGTTCAGCTCATGGAAACCGAGGACGGGTTGCTAGGTCTTGCCAGCACGAGTCGTCGGGGTGACAGAATTCACCTGTGGTCGAGGACGATGGCGGTGGCGGCGGAGGCGGCCGGGGAGCGAAATGCAGGACCAGGATGGGTGCAGCGCAGGGTCATAGATCTTCGAGCGATGTCGACGAGGATGATATCGTCATTTGGTAACGATACTAATGTGATTGGGTTTGCAGAGGGTGTGAATGCCATCTTGGTGTCTACGGATGCTGGCACCTTCCTTGTGGATGTCAAGTCAGAGCGGGCAAGGAAGGTATGCAACGCTAAGATCCACAAGCCCGTCATACCCTTCGTCACCTTCTACTCTCCAGGTATGGCATATTTATACCAGCCCAAATGCAATGTCGAACGTAATTATTTGTCAGGTTCAACTTCAACCTTTCTTCCAGGTGAACACTTTCTATAATTTTGGTAATATTTATTTTCTCACATTGCTATGATTCTATGAATAAAATCCCAAACTTGTGTGTCCGTACGTGTCAACCTTTTGAATTGCACTGATGATAAGACATGCACTAACTGATTTCTAATGGCCCATATGTGTGTGAACACTCGGCACTGTTCATCCTTAAATAAAAGAGCTATATGCATGGTATATATAGCTTTAATTTTTAGATTCCAGTGCAGACACCTTATTCCTTTAATTTATAGTTGTTGTTCTAATGTGGGAACACATGATTCATATATTTTTGATTTGAGAACTTGGTATATATATGATTTAGTATGCAATATCGCGCATTTAATCTAGTTTATTCGGTCACGATTGACTCGTTATGGGCAATTCCTTTTGTATTGGCAAGATGCGTCTCATCAGAAGTGGCAGTAGATTTTCTTTTTTTTTTTTTTCATTAAGTACAAATTGTTTGTTTAATACTTTTGCTTCTATTACATTATTTTCTTCTCTTCTAAAATTTTAATTAGTATATAAACGACTTTAACCTGTACATATATGTGCCTTCCAGGTTGTGCTTTTGGCAAATTGCCATTGCCAGTGGAGACAAATTAAACATTATTAAGATAGTTGGCCCATTTGCAAAACAAATATCACTTTGGACAGTTCATAGCAGCAAACAGAAGACATCAGTGAGAGCAAAATACAGAATTTGACAGCTCAAAGCAGAAAGTGGATCTGAGCTCGATTGAGACATTTTTTTTAGTACGCAAGCTTTACTAAAAACAGAGGGGTATATGGTGACACTCAAAAGTGTCCAGAGTGCATTATAGACCTCCTATCATGTTTCTATCATCAAGACGGCCTGCAAAGATAATTGGATAATCGCATTTGGAACCTAGGTGAATAAAATAGCTTTGGGATGCTAAATCATCTAGAGTTGGCTTAGCCAACTCCCCAAATTTACCAACTTTTCTCAAATGTGAGAATGGATGTTCCTCTCCCAGAGCTGCTCGAAAAAAACATATATGAATCACCTCATATAGAGTCTAAATGAATAGATTATAAATTTCGAAAGCCTTTTGCTTGGATTTCCAATTCTAGTCGGCTTAGCCAGGTCCCCAAGCCAGCTAAGCCACTCCACCTGTTTTTAGCCCTAAAATAGCACCTCGGGCCCGCATATGTCTTCTAAGTTGACTTTGTTAGGTCCAGAATAAATCTAAGCATGTTTTGACGTGATTTGGAAGGGATTTCGACCTTTAAAGAATAAGGTCATCCCATCTTATAAATATAAGGTCTACAGGCGATTAAGCTGGGCAACACATACAATCATCACAAAAATCAATCTACAATCTCTCTTTTTACCCTCTAATTCTCCTTGTTCTTTGTCGACGCTCCATGGACTGTGGATCAACGGTAGCGAAGCTCTAGAGCGGCCAGGCCAGCTAGGGTAGCTCGTAGCCACTGCACGCCCCGATGGGGTCCCTCTAGGCGTGTGTAGAGTTTCAGGTTCAAGAGGCCTCGTGCTCTGGACGAGACTCCTCCGATGACGTGTCTTGCATATTACATTCATCGTTGGAGGTACAAGATCTAGGTACGAGCAAACTCTAAGCACTGACTGACCTCAAAGTTATCTTGTCCTGAATCGGCGATCTAGCCCTTATCGAGTATGTTTGACCTAATTAAGTGTCAACAAGAATGCATTTGCAACTGTTGCTCACTATTCGAGGGACCTAAACGTTGTTGCTTGTCAAAGAATTAGCTTGGTAACACCACTGAATTTAGAAATTTATATACTGCATCTGCGTAGTAACTTTGTGATCCGGTTATGTTCAGATATTTTTCAAGACTGAAAATCTTGTCAAATTTAGAAAGGAAATTTGTATGAGCAAATGCGTGTAAACAACACGAAGAAATCCATGTTCTTCCTTCCACGTACAAGTAACCTGTCTGCACCAGAACAAGGTGGCCCATCACGGCCCGGTCGAACCAAGCACCGTGGGCTGGGCTGGGCTGCTCTGCTTCACTCGGCCACTTAGACCCTCGCGGCCTTGCCTCCTTCCCAATCCTGTACCAAACCCTAGCGTCCCCACCCACCAGCTCCATGGCGCCGCGGCGCCGCCCGCCGCCGCCGGAGTTGATCGACGACGCCATCGCAGAGATCCTCCTCCGCCTCCCACCGGACGAGCCCCGGTGCCTGTTCCGCGCCTCGCTCGTCTGTAAGACCTGGCGCCGCCTCCTCACCGACGCCGCCTTCCTCCGCCGGTACCGCCGCTTCCACCGGACACCTCCGCTGCTCGGGCTCTTCTTCCTCGGCAACGACCCTGTCGAAACAGAAATCCTCCCTCGCTTCGTTCCCACCACACCAGCCTCCCCCTTCCCGCAGTCGATGTTGAGCTGTAGCCCCTGGATTTCCATCGACTGTCGCCATGGGCTTGTTCTCCTTCAAAATATGGAGGGGGGCGAATTCGTTGTCTGGGACCCAATCAGCGGTGGCCGGAGGGAGCTGGACTCGCCCGGCATCCCGTACGAGTGCTTGTCTGTTGCGTTGCTCTGCGCCGTGCCCGGGTGCGACCACCACGACTGCCATGGTGGCCCATTCCTCATTGTCTGTGTGTATAGTGATGTTCATGGTATGGAGGGGCTGGCGCAGGCGTGCGTGTACTCATCGCAATCGGGTTCCTGGAACACGTTGGATTATGCTCCCATAGGTATTGGTGATTCTGATTCTATTTCTATCAACCCGTGTCGTGGTGCACTAGCTGGAGATGGTGTCTACTTTCTGCTTGAGACGGGTGCTGGGGTCCTTAAGTACGACTTGGTCAAGCATTGCTTGTCTGTCATTGCTCCTCCGGAATCCTACAAGAATGGTGTTTTCATCGTGCCAACTGAGGACGGATTGCTTGGGGTCGCTGGCATCAAGGTTACCAGCCTTTACCTGTGGTCGAGGAAGTTGAATGCAGAGGGGGTTGAAGGATGGATGCAGTACAGGGTGATCGAGCTGCAGGCTCTGTTTCCAGATGACGAGTTTTTACATGAGGCTGATGTGATTGCTTTTGCTGAGGGTGTCCGTCTCATCTTCCTGGACACATCTAGTGGTATCTGCATTATTGACCTCAACTCAGAGCAGGCGAGGACAGTAAGCGAACCTGGGTTCCACTTTCCCGTTGTACCCTTCATGAGCTTCTACACACCGGGTATGATTCTAGCATTTTGCTCCTACGTACATCGTAAAGCTAGTCTATATACTGTCCTGATACTGATTTGTACTCTTAGTTGAATGGAAATAAATGATACATATGCGTGAGATAACTGAAGATGTGAAAATGCTGTCACTAATTTTTTTGTCAGGTTCAACCTGTTGATAGGGACCATTCTGATATTGGCAGGATTTTCTCACACAGAAAACCTAACCTTTTTAGCTTGCGCAATACATTACTATATATCCTTTTAGATACTTAGTGTGAAGAAGTACCTTTTTTTGCAGATCAAGTACTATTGTTTTATAAAAGAAATATATATTACCAATGGTCCTAGCAACAATTTAAACTTTTTGGCATGAGAATCTTCAGATTGTACTAGCAGCAAATTGCAATTGGCAGCAGAGGACTTTACTTGCAAAAATTCAGTTGTTCTGATATGTACATATATAGGTTCCGGAAGTAAATGATACTTCTGCTTTGCAAAACTATGTATGTGACAGTGCAGTATCATCTGATCTAATTTCTGGACATGTTCAACCTGTTATGAACACACCCTTGATATTGGCAAAGATGTGCATAGGAAGTAGTTGACTTTTTTAATCAAGCGTAAGCTGCTGACGAATATTTTTGCTTGTATGTTCTTCCAATAAGGTCTCTTATAAATATTAAACTTTATTCATTGCTACTATTTCTAGTGGCGGATCTAGGAAAATAAGTTATGAGGGGCTTCTTCTATTGTAGGAGGGGCTCCATGGTGCTAGATCCACCCCTTTCTATTTCATGTTTGAAGATGCATATATTAAGCTATGAAAAATAGTATAACATGTACGCTTGGTACTTTTCAGATTGTGCTTGCGGGAAATTGCCATTACCAGCAAAGACAAATTAATCATTGGCATGCTAAATTCTCCGTTGTTGCCTTGTTGGAGCATGTTGTGGGCTGATGCTTTGAAGGTTATCAGTACTCTTTTGAGTACTTTAATATCTTGTAATGTAAGCCAGTAAGCCACTATGGCCAGTTGTCAACCTGATGTTCTTGTGTAGCTGTTTATGATCATGATTTCTATGTCTGAGTTTTAGAGTTCATCTTATTTGATGGTTGACAGGAGTTAGAATATATATATTTAGTTCTTCAGACTAAATTGAATTTGATTTCTTGAGTTTGTTTTTTACCATTAGGGTCATGCGATGTGATATAGCGGATGTTTTAATATGAGTTTATGGGTGATATTTCTCCTTCGAAGAAACACATGTGCGATCTATCTGCATGCACATGCGTACGTGTTCTTTATTATGCGCATGCGTGTGAGTGAAGGCTCGCTCCGCTCGCTATAATCTTCCTACGGTCAATTAGAGCTCATTCCACTCGTCTTTACTGACTAGCTCTGCACATATAGACAACCTTCTCTAAGGGGAAGAATGCCTATCCCTCGCTTTGCTCAGACAGCTGCTAAGGAAGGAAAGCTAGCTCAGGGCACTGCTCCCTTGCATCAAATAACCATTTTGTTGTGTTTGGCGGTTAGTTCTGCTCTTCAGGAGCTTATCCTGAGTTTACTTGGTCCAAGCCCTTAGTGGCCCAGTATGGCAAGTTGGTTATGGCCAGGCTTTATTTTATTTTTATTTTTTTTGCTGCATGTAGTTTGTGAAGGGTGTGTTGGGAAGGTTTTTTCTAGCCATCCCATTTTTGTAAAGTTTTCCTTTTTTTCCTAATGAAATGACACGCAGCTCTCATGTGTTCTTTGAGAAAAAATTCCTTCAATTTCCTTCTCAGGGAAGGGAAGTCAACAAAAGAGTTTCCGTAATAAGGTTGAGTTAACTGATCCCTTTTATTGATTCCCAGAGGAGGGTTTAATGCCATTAGTTTTTCTCAATCCTTTCCGGGTTGACGTGTACGTATGCATATGCCTGCCTTGCTTAAGGGTGCTTCTCGGGTCAAGCTTGCTTGTAACTTGAAGCAATATTAGCCTGTACCAGGATCGTGATATGTGTTTTTTGGGATTTTATTGGCACTGGATTTGACGATATGTCAGAGTATGGGAGAAACAGATAGACTTTTCTCTCAGGGAGGGAAGGCTATCGGTGCAAAACAACTTATAGGGAGCCCCCTTGAAGAGGGGTGTGGTGGGTTTTCTTTTATTGATTGATTGGAATAAACCTCAATATCTGAAGGGTGAACCTGGATCTAGAGTTTCAGGAATTGCCCAAGTGAGATATGATGTCATGTGAAAACGGTTGGAAATGACATCTTTTTTGGGTTTTATGCCACATTGCCATGTGTTTTAATGTCCTAATGTGGATAGTTGTTTCGCCTTTTATCTGGAATCCAATTGGTACACTTTCTGTAAGCAAGGGTTAGGTCGATCGCATATGGATTTAAGCTTCATTTTTCTTCTGCATTATGATAGCTTTGTTGCCTTTTTTAGAACATTTGACTGCAGCCTGTAGGCATGCATTCTTCTGAAAGATGAAATGGCCTGGCTCAGTTTTTCAGCATGTTCCAGAATTAGGTCCTGAAAGTTCATAAAATAAGGTACCATGTATGTAGCTTGTATACTTGGGTCCTAGGCACAGCCACAACATGGAAGCTGGTGACCTGATTGTGAGTTTCTTTGCCATACCTGCTAACTAACTTACAAGCAATGCAAATTGCAAAGTAGCTGTTGTTTAACACAATCAGGAATCAGTAATATATTTAGGGGCAAGAAGGGTACTGAATACTGTGACATGCAGCAACATTGGTGTCCACACTTATGTGAAACCCTTGTTCCTTGTTCCTTTGTTTTATTATCATGAGGGTTACCACTGATTTCTCTTTTATTTTTTTAAAACATGTTTAGAACCATTGCACGTTTGGTGCATCTTGAAACATTATGTTTTATTATGAACTTCAAATGTCCATCCTGAATGCTTCTTGTTGTTTTGGAACAGATGTAACAGCAGGGATACAATCATGCCTGCTGAGTTGGTTGATCTGTAAATAACAATGATGATGGTTTGGAGTGTTGGCATTCACTGGCTAGACTTTGATGATAAGTGATCTACTGCATTGTTCTTGAATCTGTTTCCTATTGGGACAGCTAAAATATTGTAGAATTGTAATGTCATCATTGCAGCATCTCATTTGTCATGTTGCTCCTACTTTAGTTGAATGGAAATAAATGATACATATGCTTGAGATAACTGAAGATGTGACAATGCCACGTGCCCACGTAACACCAATTTTTTATCAAGTTGAATCTATTCATGGGGAACAGTCTTGATACTCGCAAGATTTCTCACATTGTAAACACAACCTTTTGAATTAAACCAACAAACCATTAGCTCAGTCAATTTAGTGGCCTTTTTAGCCTGCACATTATTTTACTATCCTTTTATATATTTGGTGTGAACATGTCCTACTGTTTGATCCCAAAAATCTGTGTTATACATTGTGGTCCTAGGGAACAATTTTGACTTATAGGCATCCTTCATCCTTGTATTGTGCTAGCAGTAAATTGCAATTGCTAGTAGAGGCACATCAATTCCTTGTAAAAATTTAGTTCTGATGATATGTATACACATATTAGTGCTGGAAGTAAATGAGACCTTTTCCTTTGAAAACTGAGTATCTGGCAGTGTCACATCATATCTAATCTTGTTTCTGGTCATAATAGACTTGCTATGAACAATTCTTGATATTGCCAAGATGTGATGAGGAAGTAATAGTTTTTTTTTTTTTTTAAATAATCAAGCACGAGCTGCTGGTCTGAAGTTTTTGTTTGTACATTCTTTAACTTAGATCATATTACAAAGAGGCATATAGTAAGCTATGGAACTAATTTAACTTGCATGCTTGGTACTTTCCAGATGGTGCTTGTCGGAAATTTGCCATTACCAGCAGGGACAAATCACTGGCAGGGATTCTTTTTTGTGGCTGTTTTTGATCATAATGATGAATGTTTGAGATTCAGGTTTCAGGGTACGTCTTTGATTACTATTATATTGATGGTTGACGAAAGTCGCTTTGAACTGAACATACTTGGTATGCTTTTTAAGCGCCTGTGCATACTGATTTACACTTCAATTTTTTGGACCGAGAGCTTTGCTGTTTAATTTTATTTTTATAGAACATTTGGCTGCACCACATGGTCTAGAATTAGCTCCTCAAAAGTTTATAGAATTATAGAAAAAAGAGAGAGGTGTTATGTAGGTGCTGATACACCAGCTAACGAGCTAACCAGAAATGTGAATTGAAAATTGATCAGTTGTTTAGCACAGAAGGGAGTCAGACTATTTGTAGTTAATGACATCAGGGATAATGAAAACTATGAGTTTTATCATGAGATTTACTGATGAATCAAAGGAGAAAAAAAACATCGCGAACTATGTATCTGCATGTGTCATCTTGAAAAGTTATTGTTTCTGCTGTTCCAATGTCTATCCTGCGTGCTAGTTGTGGTTTTGGAGCACTTGCCAAGTTACAACAGTCAGGATACAATTGATCCATGGCTGCTGATTATGTTTATCTGCATGTAAGAAATGATAATGCAGTTCATAGTGGATATTCACTAGCTTAAGAGTGACGATGATAAGTGGCCTGCCACATTGTGCTTATATTCCTATTTTTTGTTGTTCTTTCATTTCTGAGCTAAAACATTGTTGTTCCTACCTAAATTCTGTTTGGTCACAATTGCAGGCTTGCGGCTTTGGACAGAAATGGCTCACTGAAACAATTATCATGGCAGATTGCCAGTGACACAAAGAATGGCATCTATCTGGTGGTGTTGGCATCTTGCTGGGCTTATGCTTTGAAACATGCATCTGCATAGATATGCGTCCTAGTGTTTTACAAGCATAACAGCCCCGGCAGTGCAACAAAATAAATTTCAACTGTTGAAATGTTCTGTATTGTGCTGGGTAGTTTAACTTTCGGTAGTGTATATGCCAGCATGGCCAGTTTTGGACTCCTGTTCTTCCTGCCTAGTTTGCTATGATCATCATGACTTGTGAAGACTATGTAGCACGTCCAAGTATTTTTAGGTAGGATAGTTTTTGCCTTTCATTGATGGTTGACAGATAGTTCCACTTTGGACTGATTGACTGAAGATAAATTGTGGTTGTTTTCACTAAAAACTTAATGTGCTTGAGTTAAAGTTTGATTCTGGAATGAGGGTTCTCAAGAATACATCTGGGATTAGAAAAACACAAATAATCAATTGAGATTTTCAGGTCAAAGTTGGTCTTGTATCAGCATCACACCGGATACATGTTTTGTTCTGAGGGGTGTCTTGAAACCTGAAATAATTAACGGTTCACTAATAATCAATTGGCCCCTCATTCTGCAGGAAAAAGAGCTGTACCCTCATATTCCGCAGAAAAAAGAGCTGTATTGTAGGTAGAGTTGCTGCATTATTGTCTTGCTGGAACTGCCCTGCATGCGTGATATTGATATCTTCATATCATGAGTCAGAAGCTTGGAGCTAGAATGCATATATATCAGTCCTTAATAACAGAACAACAAGGCGATCCGATGTTTGGTGCTCTAATTTACATGGCTCATGTGTGATCTCAACTTCTCAAGCTGTGACAATATTTGCAACCTACATACACTACATATGGTGCTCGGTGCCTCCTTTTTGAAGACCTTAGAGGAGCAATTGTAGTATAGTACCTTACATCTTGAACAAAGCAAGTTAATGTGGAGATGTATTAGTGTTCTACAAACAAATATGGATGAAATAATAGTTCTGGGAGTCCATCAAAGTGAAGTTTAAATCTGTATGCATCCAATACACGACCAATATTGTGAAGAGAAACTTGAACTAAAATGTCCCTATTTTTCTATGTCCAAATGTTTTCTTGGAAAGCCTAAAACTATTATCCTTGCTATAGAAATGAAAATTAAAATAAATCCCTCAGATTCAGGTCCTAGTGAAGAAAGCAACAATATATCCTCAGTTCAAACAGGAGCTGTGAACCATCAAGGCATCAACAAAGCACTATCCAAAGTATGATTAAATGTAAACTGGAGAGGACGAACATAAAGGTCCAGTCATGATGCTGATGGCTTACACAATGGTAAACTAAACTACCCAAAAAGAATGCTGAATATTTCAAATCATCAGTGATGGAAGATACTTCGGATCAGCAGTGATAAATTTGTCTGACGAAGTCAACTTGCTGCAAGTGCAATCTGAAACTATCAAGCATACGTATTAAAGTTAGTCTTTACCAGTATAAACAGTTCTCTTACGGTGAGCCAATGTATGCCACCTTTTATTGAAATTTGGTGAGCTAATTCTGGGATTGGGACACTCCAATAAAGCCACTTTGCCCATTCAAAACAAAGCAACACCCATCAGATGTGTTCTAGTGTTGTGCAAACAAAAAATGGAGCAACATAGTTCCTAGAACCAAAAAAACCTCCCTTAAAGGAGTGCATTGATCCCACTATCAAGCAACCAATCCTTATGTACTGCTAAAGTTCAAATTTCTAGTTCCAAGTGCATTCCTGATGGGTTAGTTAAAACCATCAATAATACAGTGTCTTCAAACCTCAAGCATAATCTTCGCTCTTCAGTCATGATCATAAACAACAAGCGAGGAAGAACATAAGGTCCATAATTGACCAACTGTGGCTAAAAGTATAAGAAGTTAAACTATCGAAACAGAACATTTAATATCCCATCCCTGCAACATGCCAACAGCGGCAGATTTGTGGGTTTAAAATTTGCCAGGTATTGGCCTACTTTGGCTGAGATGTGATTAGTTTGTCAATTCTGGAAATGGAAACTTCGCTGCAAGAGCAATCTGAAAAGTACCAAGCATAATAGTTAGTTGTTGCATAACATATTTATAGTGTAACATTTACAAGAGTAAAATAACATACACCAGAATTTTAGGTCACCAAGTTGAGAGTAATAAAAAGTAACTAAAATCTACTACTTCATCTGTCCTAGAAAAATGTAAATCTCACCAGGAGTCAATCAATCTCAAATTTGACCAAATGTATACAAAAAGTTACTAATATTTACAATACATAAAAAGTATCATTAGATTAATCAAGGAATATGTACCATAATAAACATATTTGGAGATAAAATGGTCATGTTGCATAATAAGTATCATTAGATGTGATGTTGCATAGTTAGATCTTGAGTTTTCAAAAGCAACAGCATGTTCATTCGATAATCAATATGTATATAATTATATATCAGAACAACTAAATTTTTGTTAAGAACTAGCATGTCTCCACTGAAAAATGGCATTGTGCTGCTACTACAATCTGGTGAAAGTTACCATGCATAAAAGTCTAGAAGGATATATACACACTTTTTAGACAGCAGGGAGTATTCACACATAGTATCTAAGAGGTTAGTAAAACAAGCACAAAATAGAAGGCCATTCACAATGAGATAATAGCTAGCTTATTAGTGCAATTCAAGTTTTACAATGTGAGAAGTTTTTTTAAAAAAATATTGCTAATACAAAAAAGATTTCCCATGAACAGGTTGAACTTGAAAAATAATTACATGTGACATTGCATTGACATGTATTCAGTTTTCTGAGGTGTGTTTATCATTTATTTTTCATTTAACTAAAATCTACAAATCCTAGCTGAAGTAGAGGCCATATAGTGCAGGATTACAAACAAGCAAAGGGCTGGAACCATACCTGGACTGTAGAAGCTCATGATAGGTAGGACGGAATAGTTCAGCCCACCCTCGCTTACCTTCCTAGCCTCCTCTGACTTTAGATCGATACTGAACAGGCCAGCATATGTGTTGTCGAATATGACATTGAGACCCTCAGCAAAACCAACAATAGCATGCAGATGTTGATCAAGCATCTTGTGTAGCTCAATCACTCTGCACTGTACCCATTCTGGAACCCCCTCTGCATTCACCATCCTTGAGCACAGGTTAAGGTTGGAATCCCTAGTGACGGCGAGCCCAAGCGACCCCTCCTCAGTTGGCATGAGGGCAGCTTCACACCTGAAGTCCATGTCCAGCACCGTCAGGTTAATCTCAGACATATAATGCCCGCACAGGTCATATTTCAGAATCTTAGGACCCAAACGAAAGGCAAAGTAGAAGTAGATTTCATCTCCGATATAGGCAGCTCGACTCAGGTTAGTGTGTTCCCAGGAATAACCAAGGTCAAAGTGGACATGCTCGCCCCATGCACCAACTTGTGATGAGTACACGCAAGCATGCACGCGCCAGTCCCCAATGTGATCAAAGCCCACACAGACCACTTGGAAGGGGCCGCCGCGGCAGCCGGAATGGTCGCAGCCGGCAGCAGCGCAGAGTACCGCGGCGGAGAACCACGTGAAGTGGTCGGGCCGGCGCAACTCCTCCCGGTGGCCGGTGATTGGATCCCAGACGACGAGCAAGTTGCGGTTGGGCCTCCGCTGGAGGAGGACGCGCCCGTGGCGGCAGTCGAGGACCAACCAACGTCTGCCATTGAATGCCGCCAGCGAGGAGAACGGGGAGGATGCCGTGGCGGGGACGAAGCGCTGGAGGAGTTTGGAGCCGTAGGTGAAATGCTGGAAGAATCCGAGCAGCGGAGGGGTTCGGTGGTAGCGGCGGTAGTGGCGGAGGAAGTCGGGGTCGGTGAGGACTCGGCGCCACAGCTTGCAGACGAGGGAGGCGCGGATGAGGTGCGCTGGCTCTTCCGGCGGCACGCGGAGCAGGATCTCCGCGATGGCGTCCTCGACCAGCTCCGGCGGCGGCGGCGGCGGCGGCGCCATGGTAGGCGAGGATTTTGGGTGCAGAGTTGCTGACTGGAAGCGATTGGGGAAGATCGAAATGAGGCTGCTCGCTTCACCTTCTGCGCCTCAAAAACATTTGGGCCCGTTTCTTCGGGGATCCATGGGCCTGCGCAGAATCATCTGGGCCTAGCCCAGAGATATGTGGGCGGTGCCGATATTACCATAGTCCCAAGTAAAAAAATTTTACTTCCCCTAAAAAAAGTAACGTAAATGCTACTCACCGCTCGTTCGACACGCGTCGGACGAGCCCTGCAGCCCAGGCCCACTCCACTTTTCCTTTTACCCCACCCCAAGCTCTGTCCGTGATAAAACAAAAAGAAAAAATTGTCCGTCCTTATCTCTTCCTCTTCCTCCTCCCTCCCGCCGCAGACTCCTCGCTGCTCCTCGCTCATCCGCAGTGCGCACCGCTCGCTCGCGCGCTTGGTGGCCCACCCCCACAGTGTGTATCGCTCGCTTCCTCTTATCCCACGCGTCTCCCGCTCCCTCCCCATCTTCAGCGCTGCGGGGTGGTGCTCGTCGCGCACGCCGCCCCGCGAGCCTAAGCTGATGCTGGTGGCACTGGATGGTGGTGGTGCTCGCTTGCGCCGCGGTGCTGGATGCTGATGGCACTCATGTAGCTGCTCGCCGCCGGTTCCCACCATGATGGTCGGAATCGACTGCTCCTCCTCTATGTTGCAAATATATGGTTTCAAGTGTTCCAGATATTTTATAGGTACGTTGCAGTTGATTCGAATGGATGTTGCAAAAGTAGATCAGAGAATATTGCCCTAAAAAATGTATGCTGCAAGTGTTTCGAATGCATGTTGCATGCGCTTGTTCAAAAAGTTCTATCTGTTTCAAGACGTATGTTGCAATCATTTTTATTTTGATGTTGTATATGTTTTACACATATGTTGTGATAAGTATGTTCTAAATGTTTCGGATGCTTCAGTCTTACTATGTTTGCAGCAAGTGATTTTTATGTTGCAAGTGGTTTATTTTTGAATGTTTCATGTGTTCTACACGCATGTTGCAAAATCCATAGTTCAAATGTTTCATCTTTTATTCTTCTCATGTTGCAAGTGTTGTTATGTTTTGTTCGGCCGGGGATGGGAGGGGATAGGGCCCGGCGAACAGAGGTGCCGTGCCTGGGGACGTGGACGGGAGACGCTGGAGTTGGCAAACAGGGGTGCTCATCCTCAGTCACTCATCTCAGACTGTCAAGTGTCGTCTACAGAGAAGGAGAGCAGAGTGCGTGCTGGCTAAGAGAGCGGGCTGGACGAGGCCGGAGTTGAGAGAGGGAGGGAGCGGGGAGGGTGGCACGGGGCCGAAGTCGAGGGGTGTGTGGGGGCAGCATGAGGCTGGAGTCGAGAGAGGAAGGGGCGGGGAAGACAGGGATAGAGGCGAACGAAGGTGGATGACGAAATGAGGGTGTTCGAGCGGGTGTCCGATGGAATTAAATCTCATCTGACGTCCGTGCGGCAGTAACTCCGAAAATGTAAAAGAATTTTACTATCGAAAAGAAGTTTTTTCACTATGGTGTGAACATGCCTGAAAAATTCGATGCGAGTATCCGACTGCAAATTCTATTTTTTAGAAATATAAATTAAATTATAATTAATTATGGTCTGACCAAATTTAGTACGTCCTAGGAGGGAAATTAAATTATAATTTTAGAATCTAGTAAGATGGACATACCTTTAGTCTACACCCAGTGCCAACGTCGATATAGATATCGGATATCATGGAACTGATGGCTTATGTGTTCGCATTTGTCCCACGCTTACGGCCGCCCGTCTCGCACGTACTCGGTGTGTATAGATACATAAATGTCAGACAGATGCATGTGTCAACATGAATATGCATACACGTACCATACATGCATTCGTGCCCGGTGCTCTCATGCGTCGCGCCGATGTCTGCCTCTTCTTCACGTCACGGCCACTGCCAGGTCAGAGCCTACTCGTGATGTGTGACCCATTCATGTCACGATGTATCCCGTGGTCGATCATCTGGCTATCTACCCAGCACTGCTTGGCGCCATATCTCGATCATCTCACGGTTACACCTAGGCCTTGTTTAGTTCCATGAAAGTTTTTGAGGAGAGAGATTGTAAAGTCCTGTAGCACTTCGTTTTTATTTGATAAATATTGTCCAATCGTGGCCCAACTAGGCTCAAAAGATTCGTCTCGTGATTTACAACAAAACTATGTAATTAGTTATTTTTTTATTTATATTTAATACTCTTTACATGCGGTAAATTATTTGTGAGAGGAGAGAGATTGTAAAGTCCTGTAGCATTTTATTTGTTTGTGGTAAATATTGTCCAATCGTGGCCCAACTAGGCTCAAAAGATTCGTTTCGTGATTTACAACAAAACTGTGCAATTAGTTATTTTTTTATTTATATTTAATACTCTTTACATGCGGGTATAAATTGATGTGATGGAGAGAGAGTGTAAAAACTTGCAATTTCAATTGAAAGTTGCATGGAACTAAACAAGGCCCTAATATTATTTCTGGGCTATATTTGTGACACTGGCCAAAGCTGGATCAATCGAAGAAGATAATAATAAGATTTAGTTTTATTTCTCACCTATCATGGAGGATTACGTGAAGTCATTGCCCTTTCTTGATTCCTTCCCTCCTGGTCCTGATAGTCCCGAGATGCCGACAAACTGCGAGACCGCCGCTCCTCCCGATGAATGGAACAACGCGTGCGCCGCCAGGTCTGGATCAGGGAGGCGCAGCGCGTGAACAACACAATGTTTGCCTGGAAAGCATCGGATGGTGGTTGAGAAAAATAATGTGTTGATATATTAACTGTGTGGTGTACTCGATTCGTTGGATTTTGTTAGAGAGAATGCCTCCGATATATCTTTTATCTATATATAGAAAAAATTTGTTTTTATATTATAATAATATAATCATAACTAATCATAGACGTATTATATTTTTTTACTACATGACGTATTTTGTTCGATCTAGAATTTTTGTTAGTATATTATTAGAGAGATTATCTCCGATATATCTTTCAGCTATATATAGAAGATTTTTTTCTTTTTATATTATAATAACTAATAACTAATAGTAGATTTAGACGTCCGTACTTTCAATAATTCTCCACGGTACTGATGGACTCGGGTTTTCTCTTAAAAAAAAAAGAGATACTTATCTATTTATAATTTATTAATGGCAGAGGTGGGTAATTTTCATGATAACAAAATAGATCTAATGGTCATTAGTGTTTATAGACTTTTAGTTTAATGGCTAGATGTTTCGATTAACGTGAGAATTTCTAGTATCTATCTTTTTTTTCTTAGCGCATCTGGTGAGAATTAACGTGGAGCCTCCGTTGCCTCTAATTAGTAATAGTAAGATTGTGGTGGTCGATCGGACTGGGAATCTGGGAAGAAATGGAACGCTGGTTACCTAGATTGGGCTTGTGGAAAATTTCCATTGCCAGCACTAGCAGAGACGTACTACTAAATAAAACATTACTGAATCTGCCGCTGTTGGCATGTTGCAAAGCTTAGATGCTTTTAATTTAATAAATGTTTACAAGGAGGGGTTAAATTTTGGTGTATAAAAACATCTAGATAATGGTATTCTTTTTGTTCTGGTTCATACATACTAATGTACAGTATTGTAGATGGTAGATACAGTACATCACATGTTCCCTAGGCGTATTGATCAATTTTCTTTGACACTTCTTTTCTTGAGAATCTGTCTGACACCAGGATGCTAATAGCAAGCCTTGCTCTATCGATATGGGCCTCGACGAACATGGAAAAGTTTAGCGTGGCCCGCGATGTGGGCCCTCGCACCCAGATATCTTTGGGCTGGGCCTGATTCTACGCATAAATATACTCCGCGGTTCGCTTCTCACACGACACCATCGCAATCTATGTATGGGCTACGTATAAAAAAAAAAATACGTACGTGGGCATATAATGCAGTCCCTGCCCAAAGCCCTCCTCATCACGTACGGATCGAGTACGGACCTTGGACCTGGATGGCGTCGCCGCCACGCACGCCGTCGTCGTCGTCGTCGGAGCTGGTCGACGACGCCGTCATAGAGGTTCTCCTCCGCCTCCCGCCGGATGAGGGAGCGCTCCTCGTCGCCGCCTCGCTCGTGTGCAGGCAGTGGCGCCGGATCCTCTCCGACCCCGCCTTCCACACTAGTAGAAAAATTATTTTTGACGACACTACGGTTTTTTTTTTTTTTTTCTCCAATTTTTTTTTGGCCTTTGTACAAAAAGAAATCAGTGGGCCCGAAAAAGAGAACCGTTCAGACAAATCGATTTATACAGGCGGATCTCTAAGACATCCGCCTGTACAAATCGACATATTTTAGAGATCCGCCTGTACAAATCAATATTTGTACAGGCGGATGTCTTAGACAACCGTCTGTACAAATCGACATATTTGTACAGGCGGATCTCTAAGACATCCGCTGTACAAATCGATTTGTACAAAGGATCTCTAAGACATCCGCCTGTACAAATAATTTTAAATTTATTATTTTGAATTTTTGAAACAACCTGGGATGGAATTTTGACCAAAATGAAAGTTGTAGATCTCAAAAAGTTATGAATGTTTGTAGTTTATAAATTTTTCTTGAAATCATATAGGCTCCCAAAATTGCATTTGAATTCCTCAAATTTGAAATCCAAATTTTACAAATGACCTCGGATGGAGAAACACTCTAAATAAAAGTTGTAGATCTCGAAAAGTTATGAAACTTTATAGTTGAACATTTTTTCATTTGAATTCGTTTAGACCCTCAAATATTCAATTTTCCGTCGGATTTGTATAATATGTGGGGAACAAAAATGGTATCTAGACACAAGTGACGTGTTGGTGGAGTGGTAGAGGGGTACGCTACGAACCCGGTCGCGGGTTCGAACCCCCACGGCCGCGTAGCGCGCGATTTTACGCGAAAAAATGCGCGACTTGCAACTTC
The DNA here is from genome assembly GCA_015844335.1 of Chrysopogon serrulatus. Classification (NCBI taxonomy): domain Eukaryota; kingdom Viridiplantae; phylum Streptophyta; class Magnoliopsida; order Poales; family Poaceae; genus Chrysopogon; species Chrysopogon serrulatus. Next base: position 17,858 of record JADLZL010002946.1, on the reverse strand, counting down.
GACGGAGACGGGCGGGCGGGGCGGGCGGGTGCCTCTCCCGGTTCCAAAAATATTTTTTGCCTTTTAAAAAATATTTTTTGCTATTTTTTTCGTGTTTTACGGACAATGATTTTCACAGGCGGTTGACTTAGTCAGCCGCCTGTAAATATACATTTACACAGGCGGCCGACTAAGTGAACCGCCTTTGAAAAATCGAATTTTCACAGCGGCTCACATCTCGCCGCTTTGACAGGGCCGATTAGTACTGACCCAAGTATGCAGGCGGTGGGCTTGGCCGCCTGTGTAAATGGGTCTACCACCGCCTGTACAAATGATTTAGCAGTGCCACCGCCTCTACGTGCGCACCCACCGGGCCCCTCCGCTGCTCGGCTTCTTCGAGTCCTGCTCCCTCCCCGGGCACATCCCTCACTTCGTCCCCGCCGTCCCAACCATGGCGGCGGCCTCGGCCTCCCCCTTCTTCTCCTCGTCCTCCGTGGTGGCCACAGCCGCCCCATGGCAAGTCCTCGACTGCCGCCGGCACGGCCGCGTTCTCCTGCAGCGGCGGCGACACACGGCGGACGGCGACGACGACGACGACGCCCCTCGGAAGCATCAGCTACCAGTACCAGCAGCTGGTCGTCTGGGACCCCGTCACCGGCGACCAACACGAGCTGCCGCTGCGCAGCTGGCCCAAGCCCACCGACTTCTGCAGGAGCTCGCCACCGTGTACGTACGTGGTGCTCTGCGCCGCCGCCGCCGCCGCCGGTGGCTGCGACGACTGCGACCACTCCGGCTGCCGCGGCGGGCCCTTCCTCGTGCTCTGCGCCGGCGTGGCCGTCCACCCTGCCGGCACGGGGCCCCGCGGCGCGACGGCGTACGCGTGCGTCTACTCGTCGCAGCTCCGCGCATGGGAGCTCCTCCTCCTCCGTCCCTGCTCTCCTCTACCTCCACGACTACCAGAGCTCCGACGACCTTCGCCGCCGCCGCCGTGGCGTCGTCATCGGACACGAAGCCTACCTGTTCCGGTTCTCGTTGTGCGACGAGGATGGGCTGATTGAGAGCAAGATCCTGAAGTACGACATCCGCGGCGCAGGCCGGTGGCGCTTGTCTGCGATTGAGTCGCCGGACTTGTACGGCATGGGCGACGACGTTCAGCTCATGGAAACCGAGGACGGGTTGCTAGGTCTTGCCAGCACGAGTCGTTGGGGTGACAGAATTCACCTGTGGTCGAGGACGATGGCGGTGGCGGCGGAGGCGGCCGGGGAGCGAAATGCAGGACCAGGATGGGTGCAGCGCAGGGTCATAGATCTTCGAGCGATGTCGACGAGGATGATATCGTCATTTGGTAACGATACTAATGTGATTGGGTTTGCAGAGGGTGTGAATGCCATCTTGGTGTCTACGGATGCTGGCACCTTCCTTGTGGATGTCAAGTCAGAGCGGGCAAGGAAGGTATGCAACGCTAAGATCCACAAGCCCGTCATACCCTTCGTCACCTTCTACTCTCCAGGTATGGCATATTTATACCAGCCCAAATGCAATGTCGAACGTAATTATTTGTCAGGTTCAACTTCAACCTTTCTTCCAGGTGAACACTTTCTATAATTTTGGTAATATTTATTTTCTCACATTGCTATGATTCTATGAATAAAATCCCAAACTTGTGTGTCCGTACGTGTCAACCTTTTGAATTGCACTGATGATAAGACATGCACTAACTGATTTCTAATGGCCCATATGTGTGTGAACACTCGGCACTGTTCATCCTTAAATAAAAGAGCTATATGCATGGTATATATAGCTTTAATTTTTAGATTCCAGTGCAGACACCTTATTCCTTTAATTTATAGTTGTTGTTCTAATGTGGGAACACATGATTCATATATTTTTGATTTGAGAACTTGGTATATATATGATTTAGTATGCAATATCGCGCATTTAATCTAGTTTATTCGGTCACGATTGACTCGTTATGGGCAATTCCTTTTGTATTGGCAAGATGCGTCTCATCAGAAGTGGCAGTAGATTTTCTTTTTTTTTTCATTAAGTACAAATTGTTTGTTTAATACTTTTGCTTCTATTACATTATTTTCTTCTCTTCTAAAATTTTAATTAGTATATAAACGACTTTAACCTGTACATATATGTGCCTTCCAGGTTGTGCTTTTGGCAAATTGCCATTGCCAGTGGAGACAAATTAAACATTATTAAGATAGTTGGCCCATTTGCAAAACAAATATCACTTTGGACAGTTCATAGCAGCAAACAGAAGACATCAGTGAGAGCAAAATACAGAATTTGACAGCTCAAAGCAGAAAGTGGATCTGAGCTCGATTGAGACATTTTTTAGTACGCAAGCTTTACTAAAAACAGAGGGGTATATGGTGACACTCAAAAGTGTCCAGAGTGCATTATAGACCTCCTATCATGTTTCTATCATCAAGACGGCCTGCAAAGATAATTGGATAATCGCATTTGGAACCTAGGTGAATAAAATAGCTTTGGGATGCTAAATCATCTAGAGTTGGCTTAGCCAACTCCCCAAATTTACCAACTTTTCTCAAATGTGAGAATGGATGTTCCTCTCCCAGAGCTGCTCGAAAAAAACATATATGAATCACCTCATATAGAGTCTAAATGAATAGATTATAAATTTCGAAAGCCTTTTGCTTGGATTTCCAATTCTAGTCGGCTTAGCCAGGTCCCCAAGCCAGCTAAGCCACTCCACCTGTTTTTAGCCCTAAAATAGCACCTCGGGCCCGCATATGTCTTCTAAGTTGACTTTGTTAGGTCCAGAATAAATCTAAGCATGTTTTGACGTGATTTGGAAGGGATTTCGACCTTTAAAGAATAAGGTCATCCCATCTTATAAATATAAGGTCTACAGGCGATTAAGCTGGGCAACACATACAATCATCACAAAAATCAATCTACAATCTCTCTTTTTACCCTCTAATTCTCCTTGTTCTTTGTCGACGCTCCATGGACTGTGGATCAACGGTAGCGAAGCTCTAGAGCGGCCAGGCCAGCTAGGGTAGCTCGTAGCCACTGCACGCCCCGATGGGGTCCCTCTAGGCAGTGTAGAGTTTCAGGTTCAAGAGGCCTCGTGCTCCTGACGAGACTCCTCCGATGACGTGTCTTGCATATTACATTCATCGTTGGAGGTACAAGATCTAGGTACGAGCAAACTCTAAGCACTGACTGACCTCAAAGTTATCTTGTCCTGAATCGAGCGATCTAGCCCTTATCGAGTATGTTTGACCTAATTAAGTGTCAACAAGAATGCATTTGCAACTGTTGCTCACTATTCGAGGGACCTAAACGTTGTTGCTTGTCAAAGAATTAGCTTGGTAACACCACTGAATTTAGAAATTTATATACTGCATCTGCGTAGTAACTTTGTGATCCGGTTATGTTCAGATATTTTTCAAGACTGAAAATCTTGTCAAATTTAGAAAGGAAATTTGTATGAGCAAATGCGTGTAAACAACACGAAGAAATCCATGTTCTTCCTTCCTGGTACAAGTAACCTGTCTGCACCAGAACAAGGTGGCCCATCACGGCCCGGTCGAACCAAGCACCGTGGGCTGGGCTGGGCTGCTCTGCTTCACTCGGCCACTTAGACCCTAGCGGCCTTGCCTCCTTCCCAATCCTGTCCCAAACCCTAGCGTCCCCACCCACCGGCTCCATGGCGCCGCGGCGCCGCCCGGCGCCGCCGGAGTTGATCGACGACGCCATCGCAGAGATCCTCCTCCGCCTCCCACCGGACGGGCCCCGGTGCCTGTTCCGCGCCTCACTCGTCTGCAAGACCTGGCGCCGCCTCCTCACCGACGCTGCCTTCCTCCGCCGGTACCGCCGCTTCCACCGGACACCTCCGCTGCTCGGGCTCTTCTTCCTCGGTAACGACCGTGTCGAAACAGAAATCCTCCCCCGCTTCGTTCCCACCACACCAGCCTCCCCCTTCCCGCAGTCGATGTTGAGCTGTAGCCCCTGGATTTCCATCGACTGTCGCCATGGGCTTGTTCTCCTTCAAAATATGGAGGGGGGCGAATTCGTTGTCTGGGACCCAATCAGCGGTGGCCGGAGGGAGCTGGACTCGCCCGGCATCCCGTACGAGTGCTTGTCTGTTGCGTTGCTCTGCGCCGTGCCCGGGTGCGACCACCACGACTGCCATGGCGGCCCATTCCTCATTGTCTGTGTGTACAGTGATGTTGATGGTATGGAGGGGCTGGCGCAGGCATGCGTGTACTCATCGCAATTGGGTTCCTGGAACACGTTGGATAATGCTCCCATAGGTATTGGTGATTCTGATTCTATTTCTATCAACCCGTGTCGTGGTGCACTAGCTGGAGATGGTGTCTACTTTCTGCTTGAGACGGGTGCTGGGATCCTTAAGTACGACTTGGTCAAGCATTGCTTGTCTGTCATTGCTCCTCCGGAATCGCACAAGAATGATATTTTCATTGTGCCAACTGAGGACGGATTGCTTGGGGTCGCTGGCATCAAGGTTACCAGCCTTTACCTGTGGTCGAGGAAATTGAATGCAGAGGGGGTTGAAGGATGGATGCAGTACAGGGTGATCGAGCTACAGACTCTGTTTCCAGATGACAAGTTTTTACATGAGGCTGATGTGATTGCTTTTGCTGGGGGTGTCCGTCTCATCTTCCTGGACACATCTAGTGGTATCTGCATTATTGACCTCAACTCAGAGCAGGCGAGGATAGTAAGCGAACCTGGGTTCCACTTTCCCGTTGTACCCTTCATGAGCTTCTACACACCGGGTATGATTCTAGCATTTTGCTCCTACGTACATGGTAAAGCTAGTCTGTACACGGTCCTGATACTGATTTGTACTCTTAGTTGAATGGTAATAAATGATACATATGCGTGAGATAACTGAAGATGTGAAAATGCTGTCACTAATTTTTTTGTCAGGTTCAACCTGTTGATAGGGACCATTCTGATATTGGCAGGATTTTCTCACACAGAAAACCTAACCTTTTTAGTTTGCGCAATACATTACTATATATCCTTTTAGATACTTAGTGTGAAGAGGTACCTTTTTTTGCAGATCAAGTACTATTGTTTTATAAAAGAAATCTATATTACCAATGATCCTAGCAACAATTTAAACTTTTTGGCATGAGAATCTTCAGATTGTACTAGCAGCAAATTGCAATTGGCAGCAGAGGACTTTACTTGCAAAAATTCAGTTGTTCTGATATGTACATATATAGGTTCCGAAGTAAATGATACTTTTGCTTTGCAAAACTATGTATGTGACAGTGCAGTGTCATCTAATCTAATTTCTGGACATGTTCAACCTGTTATGAACACACCTTGATATTGGCAAAGATGTGCATAGGAAGTAGTTGACTTTTTTAATCAAGCGTAAGATGCTGACGAAATATTTTTGTTTGTATGTTCTTCCAATAAGGTCTCTTACAAATATTAAACTTTATTCATCGCTACTATTTCTAGTGGCGGATCTAGGAAAATAAGTTACGAGGGGCTTCTTCTATTGTAGGAGGGGCTCCATGGTGCTAGATCCACCCCTTTCTATTTCATGTTTGAAGATGCATATATTAAGCTATGAAAAATAGTATAACATGTACGCTTGGTACTTTTCAGATTGTGCTTATGGAAATTGCCATTACCAGCAAAGACAAATTAATCATTGGCATGCTAAATTCTCCGTTGTTGCCTTGTTGGAGCATGTTGTGGGCTGATGCTTTGAAGGTTATCAGTACTCTTTTGAGTACTTTAATATCTTGTAATGTAAGCCAGTAAGCCACTATGGCCAGTTGTCAACCTGGTGTTCTTGTGTAGCTGTTTATGATCATGATTACTATGTCTGAGTTTTAGAGTTCATCTTATTTGATGGTTGACAGGAGTTAGAACATATATCTTTGGTTCTTTAGACTAAATTGAATTTGATTTCTTGAGTTTGTTTTTTACCATTAGGGTCATGCGATGCGATATAGCGGATGTTTTAATATGAGTTTATGGGTTTGATATTTCTCCTTCGAAGAAACACATGTGCAATCTATCTGCATGCACATGCGCACGTGTTCTTTCCACTCGTCTCCGCTCGCTATAATCTTCCTACGGTCAATTAGAGCTCATTCCACTCGTCTTTACTGACTAGCTTTGCACGTATAGACAACCTTCTCTAAGGGGAAGAATGCCTATCCCTCGCTTTGCTCAGACAGCCGCTAAGGAAGGAAAGCTAGCTCAGGGCACTGCTCCCTTGCGTCAAATAACCATTGTGTTGTGTTTGGCGGTTAGTTCTGCTCTTCAGGAGCTTATCCTGAGGTTACTTGGTCCACGCCCTTAGTGGCCCAGTATGGCAAGTTGGTTATGGCCAGGCTTTATTTTATTTTTATTTTTTTTGCTGCATGTAGTGTGTGAGGGGTGTGTTGGGAAGGTTTTTTCTAGCCATCCCATTTTTGTAAAGTTTTCCTATTTTTTTTTTCCTAATGAAATGACATGCAGCTCTCATGCGTTCTTTGAGAGAAAAAAATCCTTCAATTTCCTTCTCAGGGAAGGGAAGTCGACAAAAGAGTTTCTGTAATAAGGTTGAGTTAACTGATCCCTTTTATTGATTCCCAGAGGAGGGTTTAAATGCCATTAGTTTTTCTCAATCCTTTCCGGGTTGACGTGTACGTATGCATATGCCTGCCTTGCTTAAGGGTGCTTCTCGGGTCAAGCTTGCTTGTAACTTGAAGCAATATTAGCCTGTACCAGGATCGTGATATGTGTTTTTTGGGATTTTATTGGCACTGGATTTGACGATATGTCGGAGTATGGGAGAAACAGATAGACTTTTCTCTCAGGGAGGGAAGGCTATCGGTGCAAAACAACTTATAGGGAGTCCCCTTGAAGAGGGGTGTGATGGGTTTTCTTTTATTGATTGATTGGAATAACCCTCAAATCCTCAATATCTGAAGGGTGAACCTGGATCTAGAGTTTCAGGAATTGCCCAAAAGTGGGATATGATGTCATGTGAAAACGGTTGGAAATGACATCTTTTTGGGTTTTATGCCACATTGCCATGTGTTTTAATGTCCTAATGTGGATAGTTGTTTCGCCTTTTATCTGGAATCCAATTGGTACACTTTCTCTAAGCAAGGGTTAGGTCGATCGCATATGGATTTAAGCTTCATTTTTCTTTTGCATTATGATAGCTTTGTTGCCTTTTTTAGAACATTTGACTGCAGCCTGTAGGCATGCATTCTTCTGAAAGATGAAATGGCCTGGCTCAGTTTTTCAGCATGTTCCAGAATTAGGTCCTGAAAGTTCATAAAATAAGGTACCATGTACGTAGCTTTTATACCTTGGGTCCTAGGCACAGCCACAGCATGGAAGCTGGTGACCTGATTGTTAGTTTCTTTGCCATACCTGCTAATTAACTTACAAGCAATGCAAATTGCAAAGTAGCTGTTGTTTAACACAATCAGGAATCAGTAATATATTTAGGGGCAAGAAGGGTACTGAATACTGTGACATGCAGCAACGTTGGTGTCCACACTTATGTGAAACCCTTGTTCCTTGTTCCTTTGTTTTATTATCATGAGGGTTACCACTGATTTCTTTTTTATTTTTTTTAAAACATGTTTAGAACCATTGCACGTTTGATGCATCTTGAAACATTATGTTTTATTATGAACTTCAAATGTCCATCCTGAATGCTTCTTGTTGTTTTGGAACAGATGTAACAGCAGGGATATAATCATGCCTGCTGAGTTGGTTGATCTGTAAATAACAATGATGATGGTTTGGAGTGTTGGCATTCACTGGCTAGACTATGATGATAAGTGATCTGCTGCATTGTTCTTGAATCTGTTTCCTTTTGGGACAGCTAAAATATTGTAGAATTGTAATGTCATCATTGCAGCATCTCATTTGTCATGTTGCTCCTACTTTAGTTGAATGGAAATAAATGATACATATGCTTGAGATAACTGAAGATGTGACAGTGCCATGTGCCCACGTGACACCAATTTTTTTATCAAGTTGAACCTATTCATGGGGAACAGTCTTGATACTCGCAAGATTTCTCACATTGTAAACCCAACCTTTTGAATTAAACCAACAAACCATTAGCTCAGTCAATTTAATGGCCTTTTTAGCCTGCACATTAATTTACTATCCTTTTATATATTTGGTGTGAACATGTCCTACTGTTTGATCCCAAAAATCTGTGTTATACATGGTGGTCCTAGGGAACAATTTTGACTTATAGGCATCCTTCATCCTTGTGTTGTGCTAGCAGTAAATTGCAATTGCTAGTAGAGGCACATCAATTCCTTGTAAAAATTTAGTTCTGATGATATGTACACATATTAGTGCTGGAAGTAAATGAGACCTTTTCCTTTGAAAACTGAGTATCTGGCAGTGTCACATCATATCTAATCTTGTTTCTGGTCATAATAGACTTGCTATGAACAATTCTTGATATTGCCAAGATGATGAGGAAGTAGTAGTTTTTTTTAATAATCAAGCGCGAGCTGCTGGTCTGAAGTTTTTGTTTGTACATTCTTTAACTTAGATCTCTTGTAAATATTAAACTTTAGCCATTGCTAGTATTCATATTAGAAAGAGGCATATAGTAAGCTAGGGAACTAATTTAACTTGCATGCTTGGTACTTTCCAGATTGTGCTTGTCGGAAATTTGCCATTACCAGCAGGGACAAATCACTGGCAGGGATTCTTTTTTGTGGCTGTTTTTGATCATAATGATGAATGTTTGAGATTCAGGTTTGAGGGTACGTCTTTGATTACTATTATATTGATGGTTGACGAAAGTCGCTTTGAACTGAACATACTTGGTATGCTTTTTTTAAGCAAGTGTCTGTGCATACTGATTTACACTTCAATTTTTTGGACTGAGAGCTTTGCTGTTTAATTTTATTTTTATAGAACATTTGGCTGCACCACATGGTCTAGAATTAGCTCCTCAAAAGTTTATAGAATTATATAAAAACAGAGAGGTGTTATGTAGGTGCTGATACACCAGCTAACGAGCTAACCAGAAATGTGAATTGAAAATTGATCAGTTGTTTAACACAGAAGGGAGTCGGAATATTTGTAGTTAATGACATCAGGGATAATGAAAACTATGGGTTTTATCAAGATTGATGACCACATTCATGTAGCCTTTTTCCTTTAGTTATATCATATCATGAGATTTACTGATGAATCAAAAAGGAGAAAAAAACATATCGTGAACTATGTATCTGCATGTGTCATCTTGAAAAGTTATTGTTTCTGCTGTTCCAATGTCTATCCTGCGTGCTAGTTGTGGTTTTGGAGCACTTGCCAAGTTACAACAGTCAGGATACAATTGATCCATGGCTGCTGATTATGTTTATCTGCATGTAAGAAATGATAATGCAGTTTGTAGTGGATATTCACTAGCTTAAGAGTGACAATGATAAGTAGCCTGCCACATTGTGCTTATATTCCTATTTTTTTTGTTGTTATTTCATTTCTTAGCTAAAACATTGTTGTTCCTACCTAAATTCTGTTTGGTCACAATTGCAGGCTTGCAGCTTTGGATAGAAATGGCTCACTGAAACAATTATCATGGCAGATTGCCAGTGACACAAAAAGAATGGCATCTATCTGGTGGTGTTGGCATCTTACTGGGGTTATGCTTTGAAACATGCATCTGCATAGATATGCATCCTAGTGTTTTACAAGCATAACAGCCACGGTGCAACAAAATAAATTGCAACTGTTGAAATGTTCTGTATTGTGCTGGGTAGTTTAACAGCATGGCCAGTTTTGGACTCCTGTTCTTCCTGCCTAGTTTGCTATGATCATCATGACTTGTGAAGACTATGTAGCACGTCCAAGTATTTTTAGGTAGGATAGTTTTTGCCTTTCATTGATGGTTGACAGTTCCACTTTGGACTGATTGACTGAAGATAAATTGTGGTTGTTTTCACTAAAAACTTAATGTGCTTGAGTTAAAGTTTGATTCTGGAATGAGGGTTCTCAAGAATACATCTGGGATTAGAAAAACACAAATAATCAATTGAGATTTTCAGGTCAAAGTTGGTCTTGTATCAGTATCACACCAGATACATGTTTCGTTCTGAGGGGTGTCTTGAAACCTGAAATAATTAACGGTTCACTAATAATCAATTGGCCCCTCATTCTGCAGGAAAAAGAGCTGTACCCTCATATTCCGCAGAAAAAAGAGCTGTATTGTAGGTAGAGTTGCTGCATTATTGTCTTGCGATATTGATATCTTCATATCATGAGTCAGAAGCTTGGAGCTAGAATGCATATCTATCAGTCCTTAATAACAGAACAACAAGGTGATCCGATGTTTGGTGCTCTAATTTACCATGGCTCATGTGTGATCTCAACTTCTCAAGCTGTGACAATATTTGCAACCTACATACACTACATTTGGTGCTCGGTGCCTCCTTTTTGAAGACCTTAGAGGAGCAATTGTAGTATAGTACCTTACATCTTGAACAAAGCAAGTTAATGTGGAGATGTATTAGTGTTCTACAAACAAATATGGATGAAATAATAGTTCTGGGAGTCCATCAAAGTGAAGTTTAAATCTGTATGCATCCAATACACGACCAATATTGTGAAGAGAAACTTGAACTAAAATGTCCCTATTTTTTTATGCCCAAATGTTTTCTTGGAAAGCCTAAAACTAGTGAAAACAGCAACAATATATCCTAGTGAAGAAAGCAACAATATATCCTCAGTTCAAACAGGAGCTGTGAACCATAAAGGCATCAACAAAGCACTATCCAAAGTATGATTAAATGTAAACTGGAGAGGACGAACATAAAGGTCCAGTCATGATGCTGATGGCTTACACAATGGTAAACTAAACTACCCAAAAAGAATGCTGAATATTTCAAATCATCAGTGATGGAAGATACTTCGGATCAGCAGTGATAAATTTGTCTGACGAAGTCAACTTGCTGCAAGTGCAATCTGAAACTATCAAGCATACGTATTAAAGTTATTCTGTACCAGTATAAACAGTTCTCTTACGGTGAGCCAATGTATGCCACCTTTTATTGAAATTTGGTGAGCTAATTCTGGGATTGGGACAGTCCAATAAAGCCACTTTGCCCATTCAAAACAAAGCAACACCCATCAGATGTGTTCTAGTGTTGTGCAAACAAAAAATGGAGCAACATAATTCCTAGAGCCAAAAAAAACCTCCCTTTAAGGAGTGCATTGATCCCACTATCAAGCAACCAATCCTTATGTACTGCTAAAGTTCAAATTTCTAGTTCCAAGTGCATTCCTGCGACGGCTGAAACAACCAATCCCGTCCCACGAGTAAAAACTAAGCTAAAGCAATCAGATCAATTTTCAAAGAACTATTGTCAATATCCAGTTCAGAGTGGACTCGTAAAACCATCAATAATACAGTGTCTTCAAACCTCAAGCATAATCTTCGCTCTTCAGTCATGATCATAAACAACAAGCGAGGAAGAACATAAGGTCCATAATTGACCAACTGTGGCTAAAAGTATAAGAAGTTAAACTATTGAAACAGAACATTTAATATCCCATCCCTGCAACATGCCAACAGCGGCAGATTTGTGGGTTTAAAATTTGCCAGGTATTGGCCTACTTTGGCTGAGATGTGCTTAGTTTGTCAATTCTGGAAATGGAAACTTCGCTGCAAGAGCAATCTGAAAAGTACCAAGCATAATAGTTAGTTGTTGCATAACATATTTATAGTGTAACATTTACAAGAGTAAAATAACATACACCAGAATTTTAGGTCACCAAGTTGAGGGTAATAAAAAAAGTAACTAAAATCTACTACTTCATCTGTCCTAGAAAAATGTAAATCTCACCAGGAGTCAATCAATCTCAAATTTGATCAAATGTATACAAAAAGTTACTAATATTTACAATACATACATAAAAAGTATCATTAGATTAATCAAGGAATATGTTACCATAATAAACATATTTGGAGATAAAATGGTCATGTTGCATAATAAGTATCATTAGATGTGATGTTGCATAGTTAGATCTTGAGTTTTCAAAAGCAACAGCATGTTCATTCGATAATCAATATGTATATAATTATATATCAGAACAACTAAATTTTTGTTAAGAACTAGCATGTCTCCACTGAAAAATGGCATTGTGCTGCTACTACAATCTGGTGAAAGTTACCATGCATAAAAGTCTAGAAGGATATATACACACTTTTTAGACAGCAGGGAGTATTCACACATAGTATCTAAGAGGTTAGTAAAACAAGCACAAAATGGAAGGCCATTCACAATGAGATAATAGCTAGCTTATTAGTGCAATTCAAGTTTTACAATGTGAGAAGTTTTTTTTTTTAAAAAATATTGCTAAAACAAAAAAGGTTTCCCATGAACAGGTTGAACTTGAAAAATAATTACATGTGACATTGCATTGACATGTATTCAGTTTTCTGAGGTGTGTTTATCATTTATTTTTCATTTAACTAAAATCTACAAATCCTAGCTGAAGTAGAGGCCATATAGTGCAGGATTACAAACAAGCAAAGGGCTGGAACCATACCTGGACTGTAGAAGCTCATGATAGGTAGGACGGAATAGTTCATCCCACCCTGGCTTACCTTCGTTGCCTCTTCTGACTTTCGATCGATAATGAACAGGCCAGCATATGTGTTGACGAATATGATATTGAGACCCTCAGCAAAATCAATAGCATGAAGATGGTCATCAAATATCTTGTGTAGCTCAATTAGCTCAATCACCCTGCATTGTATCCATTCTGCAACCCCCTCTGCATTCACCATCCTTGAGCACAGGTAAAGGTTTGAATCCCTAGCGATGGCGAGCCCAAGCAACCCCTCCTCAGTTGGCATGAGGGCAACTTCACACCTGAAGTCCATGTCCGGCACTGTCAGGTTAATCTCAGACATGTAATGCCCGCACAGGTCATATTTCAGAATCTTAGGACCCAAGCGAAAGGCAAAGTAGTAGTAGATTTCATCTCCGATATAGGCAGCTCGACTCAGGTTAGTGTGTTCCCAGGAATAACCAAGGTCAAAGTGGACATGCTCGCCCCATGCACCAACTTGTGATGAGTACACGCAAGCATGCACGCGCCAGTCCCCAATGTGATCAAAGCCCACACAGACCACTTGGAAGGGGCCGCCGCGGCAGTCGGAATGGTCGCAGCCGGCAGCAGCGCAGAGTACCGCGGCGGAGAACCACGTGAAGTGGTCAGGCCGGCGCAATTCCTCCCGGTGGCCGGTGATTGGATCCCAGACGAGCATGTTGCGGTTGGGCCTCCGCTGGAGAAGGACGCGCCCGTGGCGGCAGTCGAGGACCAACCAACGTCTGCCATTGAATGCCGCCAGCGAGGAGAACGGGGAGGATGCCGTGGCGGGGACGAATCGTTGGAGGAGTTTGGAGTAGTCGGTGAAATGCTGGAAGAATCCGAGCAGCGGAGGGGTTCGGTGGTAGCGGCGGTAGTGGCGGAGGAAGTCGGGGTCGGTGAGGACTCGGCGCCACAGCTTGCAGACGAGAGAGGCGCGGATGAGGTGCGCTGGCTCTTCCGGCGGCACGCGGAGCAGGATCTCCGCGATGGCGTCCTCGACCAGCTCCGGCGGCGGCGGCGGCGGCGGCGCCATGGTAGGCGAAGATTTTGGGTGCGGAGTTGCGGACTGCAATCGATTGGGGAGGATCGAAATGAGGCTGCTCGCTTCACCTTCTGCGCCTCCAAAACATTTGGGCCCATTTCTTCGGGGATCCATGGGCCTGCGCAGAATCATCTGGGCCTGGCCCAGAGATATGTGGGCGGTGCCGATATTACTCTGGAGTTCTGCTAAAAAAAGATACTACTCTTGGAGTACCATAGTCCCAAGTAAAAGAATTTTACTTCCCCTAAAAAATTAAAAGAATTTACTATCGCAAAAAAATTTTCTATGGTGTGAACATGCATGAGAAATGCGATGCGAGTATCCGACTGCAAATTCTATTATTTAGAAATAAATTAATTTCCTTTTCCATTTTTAAAAGACATAGGGGTGTGGTGGGAAAAAGGACGCACTACACTACACTACACCTGCAGACAAACAAGCGCCGTGCACGATGTTGGGCTCATATAAAAAGCACGTAGGTGTTCCACAAGTATTCTATTCCCCCACACATTAACTCAGATCAGATACAGAAATCGGACATCATTAAAATATATATATATATATATATATATATATATATATATATATATATATATATATATATATATATATATATATATATATATTGCAGCAACCCTGATGTTTAAGAAAAATGGATCCAAGCAAGTATGTATATTAAGGTGTGCATTGTACATCTAATGGGCATGCGCATTTGGAAAACCAACATTTGAATACCCTGTGCGCGGCTGCAGGAATTTTTAAACATAATTGAATGCATATGGTTCTCGATCAAGGCTAATTATATTCAGAATTATACACTTATAATACATAGTGGATTTGATTGTATCAGATGTTTATCCCACAAATGACACTCACATACATGATTTGATACATTTGAAGGGCAGGCGTATGAACTACTCTGCAATAACCTTGAGACGGAAGCAGAGTAAAATAACGCAAAGCTTGTTGACATTAAAGTGAGAGCAAATAAATCTTTTTTAATTTTGAGGAGGTGAAAAATAATAGGAATCCTACCGTTGCATATTGCATATGAATGAGGAAACACACTTCTTTGTTGGGTTAGGCTCATGGGCACATTTTCATGTGCCTCTACTCACATGAGAAGTGGGGCGCAGGGATGCAACACCAATGTGGGCATCCTCGTGATTTTAAGAGTATTTTTTTAGAACTGCTCCACTTCATGTGTAGCAATGTATTTGCCGCTTGGTGTGGGATACGGTGGTAGTTCAAACAACTTTGGAAGTTGTAGGTAGATTAAAATTTTGTTTGGCAAACAAATAGTTTTATAAACAAATTTTGTTTGGCAACAAATAGATTAAAATTTTGTTTGCCTAAAAAGTTGCCAAACAAATAGTTTTATAAACAACTTTTTAGGTGAAATTGAGCATTTATTTGGCAAAACAGCTTCATCAACAATTTCATACATGGTTGTTAGAGAGTGAGTTATGAAAAGCTACTTTTTTCATCTTCACCCATAAAGTTGTTTTAAAAATAGTGTTTGAAAAAAAACCCTCGCAACAACTTTACGAAGATGTTGTGAGTTGTGCCAAACAGGCCATAAAACAGGTTTGGAAGTTATATGTGGGTGGGAGTTTTTTCCTCCAAGAGATCATATGGATCGCTATGGATGAGATATGATTGATAGAGGAGATTAATTTAAGTATATATAAATAAAGAATACATATAAGATAGGAATTGTGGCAGAAAGTCCTCGATTACTCAAAGTCCCTACTCCCTGCTAGTCCAGGTTGAACACGATGATGAATTGCTGCTCGTCCAATCTCCCAGTGTCCATGGATTCCTTCTCTCGCATGGCAATTGTAGGCGCTGCATATTCCAAGTCACACGGGCGAAGTCTGAACCCAAACCGATCCAAAGTCAAGCACCGTAATATAGGAAAAAGTCTAAATCACCCCCTCAACTATAGTGGGTGGAGTACTTTACCCCCAACTATAAAACCGGGTATTCTAAAACTTTTAAAACGGTCAAATTACCCCCCTGAAACGGTTTTGGGCCGGTGGTTTGCTACAGAACGTGGTTTTGTCTTTTTCTTTTTTATTTATTTTAGCTGAATCTTTGAAAAATCATAGTAAATCACAGAAAAAAATCATAAAATAGAAAATCTAATTTTGTTGGACTCCACATCAGTAGATCTACACAGTAAACATATAATATAGTATATTTTAGTACAAAATTTTTGCTATAATTTTAGATCTATGTTTTTGTAATTAAATAGAATAATTCATAGCCGTAATTTCGTGGCCGAATTCTGGTGAAATTTTTATGGTGAGCTTATTATGATATGCTTGAACTGTAGTAAAAAATTTTATACTTATTGGATCATATATAACTTAGTTATAGATTTATTTAGGTCTATACTTAGGTTTATGCTTGTTTAATATAAATAAATCTATAAATGATCCAATAAATATGAAACTTTTACTACAGTTCAAGCATATCATAATAAGCTCACCATAGAAATTTCACCACAATTCGGCCACAGAAATTACAGCTATGAATTATTCTATTTAATTACAAAAAACATAGGTCTAAAATTACAGCAAAAATTTTGTATTAAAATATTCTATATTATATGTTTCACTATGTAGATCTACTGATGTGGAGTCCAACAAAATTAGATTTTCTATTTTATGATTTT
Organism: Chrysopogon serrulatus; assembly: GCA_015844335.1. NCBI lineage: Eukaryota > Viridiplantae > Streptophyta > Magnoliopsida > Poales > Poaceae > Chrysopogon > Chrysopogon serrulatus. The sequence goes on along the minus strand of JADLZL010002946.1, from coordinate 1,551 downwards.
TTTGTGATTTACTATGATTTTTCAAAGATTCAAATTTAAATAAATAAAAAAGAAAAAGACAAAACCATGTTATGTAGCAAAAAACACCGTCCAAAAACCGCCTCGAGGGGTAATTTGACCGGTTTTTAAAAGTTCGGGGGTAAAATACCCGGTTTTATAGTTGGGAGAGTAAAGTACTCCACCTACTATAGTTGAGGGGGGTGATTTAGACTTTTTCCCCCAATAATATATATGCACATGCACGCCGCGAAGGATCCTCCCCGCCCGCCGACGTGACCCTCGAGCACGCATGAAGCGGCCAAGAACATGGCGGAGCTGATGGACGAGCTCGTGGAGGAGATCCTCCGCCTCCCGCCGCCCGAAAGCCGGGCGCGAGCTTCTTCTGCGCCGCGCTGGTGTGTGCCCCGGGCGCCGCATCATCTCTCCTCCGACGACCCTCGCCGCCGCCGCTATCGCGCGTTCCACCGCCGGACGACGCCGCGGCCTCGGCTTCGGCAACATCTGGATGGAGCGAGGCCTCCTTCCTGGCACGCCTCGCCGCCGCTGGCGCCTTATTTCCTCCTCGACGGCCGTGGCGTACGCCCCGCTTCCACGCGTCCTCGGCCCAGCCGCCACGGCCGCGTCCTCTTGAAGGCTGGGCGGCAGGAGTCCCCTCGTCTGATCCGAGCGGCGATGGCGCGGGAGGCTGCCCGGCACACGACATCTGCAATTGCGACTCCTACTCCTTGGCCGGTGCTCTGCGCCTCCGCCGCCGCCACCGCCCGTGGGCTGCGGCCCACAGTAAATATTTTAGTACCCCCCATGGTTAGGTACCCACACCCTTGGGCGGTTCTGATATACTCACGTAATAGCCGGATGCCCGGCGTGTTCCCTACTTAGCAGCTTAAACTGATTTAAACCAAGCGGGTTGTTTACGTGGTATCTTTGGGCGAGCTGTGTGGCCAGATGCGGGTGGCCCTTCCAATTTTTCAAAATATCAGACCTACCCGGGCATACGGCCCCGACAACTCGAGGGCGCCGCCCGATGAGGGCGACGCGTCTTCCTCGTGCCCCCAATGGCCGCACGCACCTCTAACCCTAGCCCGCCCTATCCTAGGTGGCACGCCCCGAGAAGGAACAGGCGGATCTTCACGGTATGGCATTCCCCAAATCTTGTATTTCTCCTCTACTTCCTGCAGCAACTAGAATCACCAATCGTCACCCGACGATTTACCCGAATCCTCTCTCCTCCACATCTGCGTCTCGCCTGAGCCACCGGTGGCGGCGCCGCTCTCTCCTCGCAAGAACGGTGGCCGCGGCGTCGGGCGACCCTAGGCCTAGGCCCCCCATTACCGTGGGGCGCAGGAACGGTTTGTGAGGTTTGACTGGAAGAGCAACTACACCAGAGCAAATATCTTGGGCACTCTGGTGTGCCTCAGCGGCGCAATGTGCGTGAGATTATTCAATTACCCCACTCCTGGTCCTGGTGATATCTCTTCACGGCGATGTTGAAGAGCTATCAAATGGCAAAAGTAGGCAAGACTGGATGCTTGGAAGTTTCTATCTTCTGAA
>JADLZL010002944.1:0-96973 GCA_015844335.1 Chrysopogon serrulatus | reverse complement strand
TGAATGTGACAAGTACGTACTCTCAAGAAATTTTAGTGCTTTTCCATTGTTTTTGAGAGGCAGAGGCATGAGCATGACATGCTTCGCTAGAGTTTTATTATTACCTCTGTCCCCCCCAAAAAAAAAAATCAACTATGTATTGTGTCTAATTTTAAGTGGTTCATATTTAACTAAGTTTCTAGTCATTAGTTTTTATACTTGTGACTCCAAATCATTTTATATTATAAAAATACATTTTTGTAAGAATATAATAATTTTTTATTTGAGATCATAAATATCAATTAATATTTATTATTATTATTGGTCAAACTAAGATAAGACATCTCTTTCTGAGATGGGACGGAGTGAGTATACAATAAACCAAATGCTATGTGTCTAGGCGGCTGGCCATATAAGGGCATCGGTAATTTTCATCTAAATATTTTTTATTTATTATTGATCAAACTAAAATACTAGAACAAGACACTTCTTTCTAAAAATGGGACGGATTGAGTATACTTTTTTTTTTCCCCACACGAGGCATGACGGATTGAGTATACAATAAACCACATACTTCGTGTCCATGGCGGCTGGCCATACGAGGGCACATCGGTAATTTTTCGTCGAGTGCCTCCGTGCCTGCATTTCGAGCTGCATCTGCCTGCCCTTTTGAAGTCCCCAAGAGCCAATAACCAGCGCAGCGCGCCCTCCCGCCCCACAATAAACAACCACAAGCTCGCCACCCATGGCCATCACCACACCACAGGCACAGCAGCAGCAGTGCCACCACCACCGCCACCGCCACCGCTACCGCAACCGCAACCGCCAACCATGGCCTCCTCAGCGTCCCTGCAGCGCTTCCTCCCGCCCTCCCCGCACGCGGTATCGTCCCGGCGCCGCACCGGCCGCGCCCGAGCGGCCGTCTCCATGCCACCATCATCGTCTCCGGCGGCGACAGGGGAGGTCCCCGCGGAGCGGCTGGAGCCGAGGGTCGAGGAGCGGGAAGGAGGCTACTGGGTTCTCAAGGAGAAGTACCGGACGGCGCTGAACCCGCAGGAGAAGGTGAAGCTGGAGAAGGAGCCCATGGGGCTGTTCATGGAGGACGGCATCAAGGACCTCGCCAAGATCCCCATGGAGGAGATCGACGCCGCCAAGCTCACCAAGGACGACGTCGACGTCCGCCTCAAGTGGCTCGGCCTCTTCCACCGCCGCAAGCACCAGTGTACGTCCGTCCACTCTGCGCCCATTGCAATGCTACTTTACTTGCAGCTCAATTTCAGACGACTCTGTTCTTGATGCACTTCACATACTGTCTTTGTGATAGATCATTTGCATCGCACAGCGTTGTCTCCGAGATACAATGTCTACCAATCATTGCTTACAGCTTAGAGCTCGCTTCCTGTGGATAATGGTGTATACACAACTGCTCTGTAGACAGTCTGCACGTTCGATGCTTCCATTTGATCATTTTCGCGCGCTCACGTTACAGTTGGCCTCGTTCTGGAATCTGAATCTTGTTTGTTTTCCTTTCTGAGCTGATTAATGCATAATTTATTAGAGTAATTACGTCAGCTTGTTTGCAAAGTGGTTATTCGCACAAGTCTGAATATGCTTCGTGGGAGACTTGTAGCCGGATGCAGCAAATTTCTGTGTCCTAAAATCACAATCGGTCCTAATCTCTCTTGTGGTGTTGTATCAATACAATTTCGGCAGATTTGCTGCCGACTGGTCCCCCCCCCCCCCCCCCCCAACCCCCCAAAAAAAAAAAACTATAACATTTTTTAAGAAAAATCTGAGCTTGGACTTTTAGTAGGCGATAAAAAAGTTCTTGTTGGCATGAAGAGGTTGGTACTTGGTACTAGATAGAAGCATCCAGTTCCCAAAAGGTCAGTACTAAGTAGAACGTCTCTACTAAATAAAATACACCTGAAGAGCCAAAGGTCAAGTGTCCCGGTTGTGGAAACTGCAAAGGAAATGCCACGCTCAGTGCTTGGGCATTGTTTTCCTAACGATCTTTCATACTTTCTGTTATGTTATATTGTTATCCCGAACCAACGGTTTCAGTTTCGTTCTTTCTTGGACCATCCGTTCATTGGTCCTACAGAGGACAGAGACGTCTCGGATTGGGTTCACTCTGAGCCTGAGAGCCTGAGACGAAATGGTCATGGTGATTTGCTAACTTAATTAACGATCCCTCCATGGTTTTGCTGTGCTGCAGACGGTCGCTTCATGATGCGGCTGAAGCTGCCCAACGGCGTGACGACGAGCGAGCAGACGCGGTACCTGGCGAGCGTGATCGAGGCGTACGGCGCGGACGGGTGCGCGGACGTGACGACCCGGCAGAACTGGCAGATCCGCGGGGTGACGCTCCCGGACGTCCCGGCCATCCTCGACGGCCTCCGCGCCGTCGGCCTCACCAGCCTGCAGAGCGGCATGGACAACGTGCGCAACCCCGTCGGCAACCCGCTCGCCGGCGTCGACCCCCACGAGATCGTCGACACGCGCCCTTACACCAACCTGCTCTCCTCCTACATCACCAGCAACTCCCAGGGGAACCCCGCCATCACCAACCTGTGAGTAGATTAGAGTCTCTCTCTGTTGGTCTCTCTTCTTGTACATTGCGTTGACACACAAATCTGACACGGTAACTGCACGCAGGCCGAGGAAATGGAACGTCTGCGTGATCGGCTCGCACGACCTGTACGAGCACCCGCACATCAACGACCTCGCGTACATGCCGGCGGTCAAGGACGGCAAGTTCGGCTTCAACCTTCTGGTGGGTGGGTTCATCAGCCCCAAGAGGTGGGCCGAGGCCTTGCCGCTCGACGCATGGGTCGCCGGGGACGACGTCATCCCCGTGTGCAAGGCCATTCTCGAGGCCTACCGGGACCTCGGATCCAGGGGCAACCGCCAGAAGACGCGCATGATGTGGCTCATCGACGAACTCGTAAGCAGTTTTCAACCTCCTGATTTCGATAATAATGCTGGCCAAGCAAGCTAGTGTCGGCTGGTCAATAACAAAGGAGAACAATGGTGGCAGGGGATGGAGGTGTTCCGGTCGGAGGTGGAGAAGAGGATGCCGAACGGGGTGCTGGAGCGCGCGGCGCTGGAGGACCTCATCGACAAGACGTGGGAGCGGCGGGACTACCTCGGCGTGCACCCGCAGAAGCAGGAAGGCCTGTCGTACGTGGGGCTGCACGTGCCCGTCGGCCGGCTGCAGGCCGCGGACATGTTCGAGCTGGCGCGCCTCGCCGACGAGTACGGCACCGGCGAGCTCCGGCTGACGGTGGAGCAGAACATCGTGCTCCCCAACGTGCGCAACGAGCGGGTCGACGCGCTGCTCGCGGAGCCGCTGCTGCGGCAGCGGCTCTCGCCGGAGCCGTCGCTGCTGTTCAGGGGCCTGGTGGCGTGCACGGGCAACCAGTTCTGCGGGCAGGCCATCATCGAGACCAAGGCGCGGGCGCTGCAGGTGACGCGGGAGGTGGAGAAGCGCGTGGCCGTGCCGCGGCCCGTGCGCATGCACTGGACAGGGTGCCCCAACAGCTGCGGCCAGGTGCAGGTGGCGGACATCGGCTTCATGGGCTGCCTCACCAAGGACAGCGACGGCAAGATCGTGGAGGCCGCGGACATCTTCGTCGGCGGCCGCGTCGGCAGCGACTCGCACCTCGCGGACGTGTACAAGAAGTCCGTGCCGTGCAAGGACCTGGTGCCCATCGTGGCCGACCTCCTCGTGGAGCGCTTCGGGGCCGTGCCCAGGGAGAGGGAGGAGGATGACGAGTAGTAGGAGTACGAGTAGTGGAGCACCGAGTACCTGTGACCATCCGTCTTTGCTCACGTTTGTTGTAATTTTGTAAAGTAGACGCTGCCTTCTTGCATGGCACGATTTGTTTGGTGTTGTCGTAGAAAAAACTGTCCCCTCTCTATGCACGTATCAGAGAATGACGATAAATAAAGTAACACGCTGTGTCAATGATCCTGCTACTACTACCCATTGGTGATAGGTCATGGCACTGTGATAGGTCGCCGGTCACCGTCACAGCAAGGAGTAAGGATGACACGGTCAGTCACCACAATTCTAAGTATCTGAACGACTTCTCCATATCCCGTAAGAAAGTTGTTTTAGACATAGAATGTAGTCAGTATTTCCTTTTATAAAACTACATTTCAAGATAAGTGTACTTACATAACTTTCATATTTTCAAACTTAATCAAAAGGATTTATTTATAGTTAGTGTTTAAAATATTTGACTTAAGATAATCTCAAAATATGAAAAATCATTAGCCTCGTACTGTTGGGATTTGGGAGTGCATAGTATAGGTGCAGACACATTTCATTACTGGCCACACGAAATTCACAACTACGTAATGGAATACTACACTTAATCGATATTCAGGTGCCCTAAACCCTAAATCAAACTTTGTTAATTTTGATCACTAACATCTGGAATTTTATACTCACAAAGAAATCTTACAGTGTACAAAGATAAAAGGCATAATATTGAATTTGTCAAAGGAAACGACATGTAACCCTTTTCATTTAAGATGTTGCTAGTTAAGGTTCGAAAAAAAATTGACTTGGAACAACATTAAATTATACATAATTATTTCATTTATCATATGAATGCTAGAGCTAAATGACTCCACACGATTGTGAAGCATTAGTTTTCTTTGAGGCGATCTGGCAATTCATGATGTCAAAGTAAGCATATATATGATGAGTTGTAACTGCTTTGTGTTAAGGAATAGGTGGCTCTTATATGTTATTCAGGAGTTTGTAACTGTTTTATTTCAAGGAAAAGTACATACATGGTACAAATAGAATGTAATCTGTGGCTTAACATCCAAGGGGACGTAGCTCATATGGTAGAGCGCTCGCTTCGCATGCGAGAGGCACGGGGTTCGATTCCCCGCGTCTCCAATTGTGTTCTGTTTTTGCTCAACAAGTTCAGCATGTTTTCTCCCTCTGTCTATTCTGTTTTTTCTTGTGTTTTGTTTTTGCTCAAGAAGTTCAGCTAGTGTTTTCTCTCTCTATCTCTGTCTATTCTTTTTTTTTTCCTTATATAAGTTTTTTCTCTCTATCTTTCTCTATTCTTGTTTTCTTTATATAGGCATTCAGGAGCACTTCATTTTTCACTGATCGTGTTTTGTTTTTGCTCAATATGTTGAGCATTATAGTGTTTTCTCTCTCTGTCTTTCTCTTTTCTTTTTTTCTTAAATAAGTTCTCTCTCTCTCTCTCTCTCTCTCTCTCTATTCTTTTCTTCTTTATATAGGCATTCAGGAGCACTTCATTTTTCCCTGATTGTAATGATGATGAAAAGGACCTGATCTATGTTTGTGCTTGTTACTATATATGCAGATAGTAGGGCAGAAAAAAAACTCTGTTTTGAAGAAAAATTTCAGGAGCACTTCATTTTCGCTAGTTCTGCAGAGTTGGTACCGCATCTGACAACTTATCAGCCAATCATGGCTACCGGCTTGGTAACGGAGTCTGCTTATACAGAAGCATGGGCAAAGAGGAAAGGTGCTTTGGCCGTTTGGCGGATCCCAGAAGGATGCGGGGAGTTGCACCCGCTGGAAAAAAGCTTGTAGTGTTCCTTGGAGTACGAACCGATTTAAATCCGAGGCGAAATTTGCCGTGCCGCCCTGCAACTCATAAATCCGGGTGAAAACTGAAAATATTGATGGGTATTAGCCTAGTGCTTTACCTAGTTATCTAGTTATCTATCTAAGTATCTACTTTTACCTTGCTGTAATCATGGTGTAGGTTCCTTGGCAACCAAGTTGATCATGGTGCCTTGACAACCAAGTAGGATTATTCTTTATGCTTTAGGGAGTAGTTGAGCCTCTGCACTATAAAGCAGGGCATCTATCTTGTACCCAGAACTAAGTCTTCGCAATTCAATACAATCCAAGCAGCACCCTTTGCTAAGCTGCCCACTGGGCAGGGGAAAATCCCTCTCTCTTGATCTATGTTTGCAACAATTGGTATCTAGAGCTAGGGTCAGGAGAGAACCGAGAGGGCCATGTCCACCTCCAAAGAATCGCCGGCGTGCAGCGGCAGCAGCCGCCGCCGCCGCGTCCCTCGCCAACCAGGGCGGGGCGTCGTGGACAACCCAAATGACGAGCGCACCCAGCGTCCTGGCCGCGGCGAAGAGGCCGCAGCCGCGCGAAGCGGTCGAGGCGGCTCGGGCGGCGGCAGCAGCAGCCACCACCGCAGCCGCCGCGGATGCCGCAAAACTACGCTGGGCGAGCTGGAGCGGAGCAGGCGCCGCAGATGGCTCAAGGAGCCCCCGAGCCGCGACGCCGGGACGATCGCCATCGCTGGTGCGGCGCCGTGGACGCGAGGTCGTCGCGGATCTCCGGCGCCCGTCGTCTACAAAGGATTCCGCGCGTCGACTCCATGGCCCATGCTCATGAAGACGAACTACCATGAGTGGAGTTCGCTGATGAAATTGAAGATGCAGGCTCGCCAACTCTGGGATGCGGTGGAGTACGGCGACCTCCCGTACCATGAAGACCGGCGCGTGTTGGAGGCCATCATCGCCGCGGTACCACCGGAGATGGGAGTTCCCCTCGCCGACAAGGCGACGGCCAAGGAGGCCTGGGACTCCATCGCCACCTCCCGCATCGGCGTCGACCGCGTTCGCCGCGCCACACTCCAGCGTCTGCGCAAGGAGTGGGAAGATCTCGCCTTCCGCCCTGGGGAGCAAGTCGAGGACTTCGCCCTCCGCTTGACGGCGCTACGGCAGCAGATGACTCTTCTCGGCGAGCCGCACATCGGCGAGGAGCGCCGCTGTGGAGGCACCTGCGCCGTCCCAGGAAGTACGGGCAGCTGAAAGTCGCCATCGAGACTCTCCTCGACTTCGACGAGCTCACAATCGAGGAGATCTGGGGCGGTTGAAGTCGGTGGACGACCTCGACGCCGATCCGACTCCGAGCCTGCCTCCATGGGCGGAAAGCTCATGCTCACGGAGGAGCAGTGGCTTGCTCGACAGAGGAAGAAGAAGGAGGCCGGCGAGTCCAGCAGCAGGAACGCGGAGCCACGGCGTCCGCGCGGCGGCAAGAAGGTGCGCGCCAAGGCGAGCAGCGTGCTGGCGGCGGCAAGGGCGGCCACGGCGAGAAGGCAGCAGGTGGCGGCGGCGGCGACGGAGGAATCGCGACGACACCTGCCTCAATCGCTACCAGCCCGGCCACTAGGCAAAGGATTGTCCCCAGCCGCGTCGGGAGCGTCGCGCCGCGGCACACGTGGCGGAGGCCGACGACGCCGCCCAGCGCTCTTCCTCGCCCACGGCTTCATCGAAGCTGGATGAGGAGCGAGCCGTCATTCGCTCCAACGCCAACGTCGACCTCGGCGAGCCCGTCTTGGCGCGTTCCTCGACACCGGCTCTCTGGGAGGCGCTGGACGGCCGGTACCTCGACAATGGGCGCCACCCACCACATGACCGACTACCGCGAGCTCTTCTCCGACCTCGACACTTCTGTTCGTGGCTCGGTGCGCTTCGGCGACGCCTCAAGGGTGCAGATCCACGGCATCGGCTCCATCGTCTTCCAGGCCAAGAGCGGGGAGCAGCGCGTGCTTCAAGGTGTCTACTTCATCCCGAAGCTGCGCAACTCCATCATGAGCTTGGGGCAGCTCGATGAGGGCGGTTCCAAGGTGGAGATCGACCATGGCGTGCTCCGTATCTGGGATCGTCGCGGGCGCCTCCTCGTCAAGGTGCACCGGGGACCTAGTCGCCTCTACGTCCTCCACCTCAACGCCACGCAGCCTGTCTGTCTCGCCGCACGAGTCGATGACGAAGCCTGGCGCTGGCATGAACGCTTCGGTCACCTTCACTTCGAGGCGCCGTGCATCAGCTCAGAGCAAAGTCCATGGTGCGCGGCCTTTGCCGTCATCAAGCACGCCGAGCAGGTGCGACACTGCGTCACGACCAAGCAACGCCGACGGCCGTTCCTCAAGGCAGGCGCTCTCACGCAAGCAGGAGCAGCCGGAGCTGGTCCACAGCGACCTCTGCGGACCCGCCTCGCCCGCAACTCCGGGCGGGCGGCGGTACTTCCTCCTCATGGTCGACAACGCTACACGCTTCATGTGGGCGGTGCTGCTGCCGTCCAAGGATGCTGCAGCCGACGCCGTCAAGGAGGTCAAGGCGGCGGCAGAGAAGGAGAGTGGGCGCCCGCTCAAGGTGCTGCGCACCGACAACGGCGGCGAATTCACCGTCGCGGAGTTCGCCGACTACTGCGCCAAGGAGGGCGTGCAGCGGCACTTCTCCGCGCCCTACTCCCCGCAGCAAAACGGCGTGGTGGAACGCCGGAACCAAACCGTGGTGGCGACCGCGCGTGCTCTGCTGAAGCAGAGGAGGATGCCGGCCAAGTTCTGGGGGAAGCGGTGATGACCGCTGTGCACCCGCTCAACCGCTCGCCGACGCGGAACTTGCAGGGCAAGACCCCCTACGAGGCCTGGCACGGGCGCACGCCGGCGGTGAGCCATCTGAAGACCTTCGGCTGCGTCGCCTACACCAAGGACTTGGGCCAGCTGAAGAAGCTGGACGATCGCGGCAAGGCGGGGGTCTTCATCGGCTACGCGGAGGGCGCCAAGGCGTACCGGATCCTCGATCCGGTGTCGCAGCGAGTCAAGGTGAGCCGCGACGTCGTCTTCGACGAAGGACGCGGCTGGGACTGGTCGACCCCAGGCGCGGGGAGCTCGGCGGCGGCAGGAAGCGACTTCACCGTCGAGTACTGGCTGCCGCATCAAGCTGGAGGTGCTCCTGGGGCTTCACCGTCGACGGGCGGAACACCTACGCCGGCGGCCGCATCGCCTTCTGCGCCCCACTCGCCGTCTCCGAGGGAGCTGGAGCAGAGGAACTCTGCGGCGGGTGCAAGAGCCGCGTCTTCACCGAAAACTGCCAACAGCCAGCACTTGACAGGACACGTCCGATCCACCCTAGACTAGCGTCCGGTCGAGTGTTTCTCAGCGAGAAACACTCCCGCGACTTCGCCTCCAATCTCAGCCTCCATCACAATGGAAAATAGACACTTTATTTTCATGAAAGCTCCGAATCCTGCCTCGTAAGCTCGGCGGGAGGGAAAGAGGATCCCAATCCCCTCTCTACCCTACCAACTTCAACCCCCTTTGTAAAGGTGCCAACACCACCACGTGTACATCACCATGTGTAAGTGTGTTAGCATTTTCACAAATATTTTTCAAAGGGTTTTCACTCATTTTCACATCGCCACTCGATCCTAGCAACACGATGCAAAGATAGATCGCCCAAGTGGCACTAGATGACCGATATGCAAACAAGTTTGCCCTTCTTGATAGTACGGTCATCTATCCTAAACCCGGTCATCAACTTCTCTACACAACTATGACCGGTGAAATGAAAACACTCTAGGATATACCTTTGCCTTGCGCTTTTCATTCCATCTCCTCCAATGCCGATGCAACACATGCACCGACCACTCCACGTGAATGATATGATCCACTTCATATCATCACATGGCCTTTGGTTCATCGATCCTGACCTCATTTGCTCTTCACCATCGCTTCGGTCCTTCTACGCTAAGTCTTTGCTTAAGCCTCCTGACACTCGGTACCAACGGCTTTAAAGCCTCCAACTTGCCCTTCACCCTCGCAACCGGTCCATCAAGCCATGTCTTGTCTCGAACTTTACCTCTAGCCATATGACTCCATGTCATATATCATGCATTAAGCTCCTTCATCATATGTGGACTAATTCTCTACATATCTGGCATAAGCAGAATTAGTCCACCTAGGTTGTCACTCAATTACCAAAATCAAACAAGAACCTTTCACCTTTTGATATATAAAAAGTTGACACTATCCACCGTCAATAGCAATCATTTGTGCGGCATCAAGGATCAACAATTTTGTTGCATCCCAAACCGTAGGTCTTCGATGCCATATACATGCTTGGTTTCTGCATATGATTTGGGTTCAAACTAATTGATGTTTGAGTTTTTCTATATGCCTATAACGATAACTAGAGCCATGATTGGTTCCTAGTTCTGTAACAATTAGAGTTGTGAGGGACTAGCCCCATGTTCTTTGCTGGTAAGGTGTTCATGGTTGTCATCGAAGCATGTGAGACATCTATGCCATGGTAAGATGTTCATGGTTGTCATCGAAGCATATGAGACATCTATGCTAATGCAACATCTGTAAAGGTTACAACATGGGCTAGATGCCTCACATGTTTTCATGGCTGCCATGAGGTATACATGTGCCTTAAGCTCAAACTCCATTTGTCAAGATGAGATGGATTCTATATCTGAGGCAAGACACAACTAATTGTGACTGTTGGCTAAATGTCTTGTTGTTTGCTATTTGATTTTTGAAGAGAGAGATGCCTTGGTATGTTGTGTACCACAACAAGGTGCCCAGAGTGTATCAACCTGGACATAGTGCAATGCCTAGGTTAGTGGTTATCCTAACAACTAGAGAAATCTGAGGCAGAACCATTGTTCTTGCAGTTCCTAGGTGCTTCGGAACAACAACTGCTTCTGTAGATGTTCCTCGATGGCTAGTTAAGAAACTAGATTAGTTACTGATTTGTTCTGTGGTTACCTGCTTTGTTATATTGCTATTTCTGTTGTTTTTCCTTTTCAGTTAAAAAGAAATGCATGTGATGACTCCTAGTAAACAATTCGGCTGATTAACTTGACCTTGTAAGGTACTGCAAGTAATGCCTATGATGCGTGTTTAATTTTGTTTATGCTCCAAGGTCAGGTACAATGACCGAGTGCTAATTTGATCTGAGGCTTCCTTGCTTGTAATGTTAAATTTGTGGGTGGTAAGGTCACTAAGTTGATAACGGGTGATTGGAACGTATTGCATGCATACACCTAAACTTAGGCGTTGCACTATTTTTATGTACCAAAGTTGTTCGCAACCAAACACAATTCTCCTCATCCTATACTGCTATAATTTTAACAACCAAACACAACAACTTGTATCACTTTGGCATGCCTGAAACAAGCTGATATTAAGCCTCCATCCTAGCTCACTTATACTGAAGCAACCAATCACGCCCGTAGGGACAAGAACGACACGACGACTATGGCCTGTTGCGGCTGTGGCCGCTTGTGGCCGTGAACGGACTAGGATATGTGAAACTAAAAGTAGAGAAAGGACAAAACGAACAGTGACAGATTCATAATAAGAAAAACAGAATAGCGGCAAAAACATAAAAAGAGACTTCTATAATACACTCCCTCCATCCACAAAAGACTACAATGTACAACATTTGACCATTCCTATTTAAAATTTTATATTAATCTCATGTATCTTGTTATGAATTATTTTATCATTTGAGATAGTTTAATAATATTTTATTTATTTTATAATATGTACAGTTTTTTAAATAAAACAAATGGTTAAATATAGTTTTTAAAAGTTTTATAATTGCGCTCTTTTGTGGATGGAGGGAGTATTTTAAAAATGAACTGGTGTAAAAATAACTGTACATTGTTGGCTGCGCTTCAAAAAAAGTAAAAAGGATATCAATATAGAATAACACGTTCAAATATTTCAAATGTATATATATATATATTAAAGAAACATACAACTACTAGATTAAAAATTTTAAAACATGTGTGACATGGATATATTCAAATTATGTATACATATGTTAAATAAAAATATTCACTTAATCAAAAATTTTCATTACACGTGCGTGTCACACGTTTACTAGTCATATTAAAACTCAGTACAATACACCCCCAAACTACATATGAAGAATCTGAAATAAATGATTCTCTTATTGTTTTCTTCCTTAGTGTTTTTTGGATGCATCCGATGCTCAACCTTGTTGAACACTAAAGCCACTCCTTATGCCAAATCCAAAAGTCAACCGCTAAACATTAGACATGTTGCAAGATCTAATTTTTGGAACCAATCCAAAACATTTCTTAATCGGGAACATATCTAGTGTAAACTAACTTTCTATGAAATGCCATACGAATTATGGCAAAAAAGTTATCTAAATTTACCAAAAAAATTATACATGTAGATGATATGATGATACACAATCTTGCAAAATATGTTGTCCAAATTTGACTTTATTTGTGAGATATAAAAATAATAAATTTCTAACAAGTCATTTGGACAACTTTCTGGCTTGAAATTTATTATTTTTATATCTCACAAATAAAGCCGAATTTGGACAAGATATTTTATAAGGTTGTGTATCATCATATCATCTATATGTGTGACTTTTTTTGAATTTAGATGACTTTTTTTGCCTAATTTATAAGAGTTTTCACAGAAAGTTAGTTTGCACTAGATGCGTTCCCTTCTTAATCAACCACTAAACATTAGACATGCTCCTTATTACATAATGAATTTCATCAATTATTTGTGTTATTAATATATACAACTATATGTTCTCTGGGAAGTATGTCTTCTATAAGCTATTTTCAAAGTGTTAGGTTAGATTTTCCGCAACAACACACGAGGTATCATATCGTATCAAAAAAACACGTTACAAATTAATTTTTTAGCAACTAGTGTTCTAGTCACGCCAAATGGCGTAGCGTGAGTCATTATTATAGCCACGTTAAATGAATTGACGACACTTGGATAAAAGAAACGTACAGTGATATATGCAAATTAAAATGCATGAAAACTATGAACTGGTTATAGATGAGCTAGTTGGGTTTTTTGTGGAACCTATTCACCTGAGTTTAAGTTCTCAACTTAGCACGAGTACTTACATTTTTCTAAATTTATTTTAAGATTTAACAGTGCTATATTTTTAGTGATAGAGACATCTATAGTTACTTTGTGAATCTCGAGATCTATTGGTTTAGTCCTTTAGAAATACTTATAGGTGCAGTGTTTACTTACTCCCTCCATGTTGCAAATAGAAGTCGTTTAGAACAACGACACGGTCTTCAAAGTACAACTTCGACTTCATATTTTTATAAAAATACTCATCATAAAATAATATATTTATACTTTTATAAAAGTATTTTTCAAGACAAATCTATTCATATGGTTCTCATATTTCTAAACTTAATAACTTAAAAATTATTTATGTTTTATGTTTCCAATGTTTGATCTGAACTTTATCCAAAACAACTTCAATTTTTTATATAGAGGAAGTATGTATGTTCCTAAGGATAAGTGTATGCGTATAGTAGGTGACTATGAAACCACATGGTATTTAGGATTTTCGATCCTAGAACAAAAGTATTTAGGATTTTCTTAAAAACATTATCTACAGCTTGCTCTGTATATGTTATATGGAAAGTAGCAGGTTAATTGATAATCTCACAAAAGAAAAAAAAATAGAGTAGAAGTTATTAAGAAGGAAGAAATGCAATGGAAAGGGCACATGCCTAGTCATCACACGCACGTGACCTTTGTTTTCACACTCTTTCTCCATATAGTACACACGCGTATACTACGCTTCTCGAGAAATAAATATCAATAATTTTAATAAATAAAAAATATTATCAGTTAGTATTATAATTAATATCATCGGAAAGATATTTAGATTTAATGTTTTAATAAAATTATTTAAAGATATAAATATTATATGTATTCTCTATAAATTAAATTAAATTTATAGTCTATGGTAATATTTTTTTTTAGAGACGAAGGAAGTATAGGACATAGGCAGGGAGTACAGGGAGAGACGAGAGTACAGGCTTGGCTGTTGATGAGCCGACTGCATTACCGACTTGCTGTCGGCCGTTCTCTACCCGATAGGTGTCCTCTCGGCAATCCAAAGGCCCGATAGGATGCTGCTAGTTTTATAATTTTATAAAAACAAACATCTAGATATGCAATTATTTATTAAAAATATTATTTCAAAAAAAATCTTTGTTTCACAACGAAAAGGGGGCCATGGAATCTATATCTATATCTATATCTATATTCTCTATAATCTATATCTATATCTATATCTATAATCTATAATCTATATCTATAATCTATAACTAATAATAAAGAGGTAAAATTTCAGCTCATTTTTTTAGTCCATCCATTTTTTTTAGTCCATCTTCCTCTAACTACTCCGCCTAGACTCATATATATATATATATATCCCTTTATGAGTTGGAATAGCTTTTTCATCAGATTCCAAAACAGATTGCCTAATTTCAAAACTGATTGTCTTCTTAGGTTAGGACTCCTACTCCAAATAAATTTTGATCTTGAATAACTTGCCTCTACCTTCTTGCCTAATTCCCGTTCAGTCTTAATCTATTATCTATCCCTAAAACTTAAAAGGCAAACTTTCTTGCGATAAAATCTTTCGTCCAACTAAGAGTCATATCCTATTTCTGATTGCCATGAGTTCAAGTCCTACAGAGATAAAATTTCTACCTAAAGCTTCGTCCAGTCACTTGAGTCCACGTATTAAATATTGATGAAGCTTCATTGGATACGGATAGGATACACTAAACAAGGAAAGTTTCAAACGTCTACGTCCAACACAGGTAGCAGCAAAGTGACAGGCCCAGCCCAGCTGGCACGGAGGCGTGTATTCGGATCCGGATTGCAACTAGCAGCTCGCAACATGTAAATTGCATCATGTGTACAAAAAAACAATACAAGTCCTAAATACGATACAAATTCAAATCAAACTGCCTAGAACAACAACTCAAATCAATCCAATGCGCTGAGCCTGGATCGTCGACGAGGTGGAGGCAAAGGGCGTGGCAAGGTCATGGATGGCGGGATCAGCACGTCAGGTCGACAAGGAAAGTAGAGCAGTGGAGCTCGGTCTAGCGCGGTCGGAGTCTAGTGGTGCAACCAGCTGTGGAGTCCGATAGTGAGGTTCAGCAGTAGCTCCTGATTGACGTCGTTGGTGGTCTACGGTGGCATTCGGGCCCTGCAAGGCTGAGGAAGATGGCGCAACATCGTGGGTAGAACCGATGAATCGAAGTCACCGCAGCCGGTGCTCGGAGTCATCAGCGTCCGCGGAAACGGTGGTGAGGTTCGGGGTAGGCGTGGAGGTCGGAGCTCGGAGATCAGCTTTTTGGCGGTGTTCAGGTGACGACGTCACCGAGATTGTTCCAGCGGAAGAGGTTGGCGCGAACGCAGTACTAGAGGTAGGGTGAGGCAACAGGGTGGCGAGCTCTTAGCGGAGATGAGCTCCCGGCTTCACAGCATTGGCGTGGTATGGATCGGTAAGAAGCATGAAGGGAGAAGGAAATAAGTGTCGGCGGCGGCATTGTATATGCATAGACGCACCGAATGATTGTCCGTGTGGTGCGAGCGCCAGAGGAAAAAGCAGGGAGCAGCATGAGGGTTACGAAAGGGAGCCAATTAGCCAAGCGCCTAGAGGAAGGAAGAGCTAGATTATAACTTCTAAAATATATTATTAATCCGTAGCAACGTACGGGCACTTTTGCTAGTAATAATAAAGAGACAAAATTTTAGCTTTTTTCGCCCATTAATTTTTTTGGTCCATCTACTTTCTTGGTCCATCTCGCTATCTCCCACTTGAATATATGTTCTTCAAGCTTAGATAGTTAGAATCCTAATCCAAATAGATATATCCAATGAGTACTCGAATAGAAACTCTAATCTAAATACAAAAGGCTATAAAAGTTTTACTTTTCCGTGGCCCAGTCACGTACCAAAATAAATTCTAATAAGTCACAATTACATGTCACGGTGGTTTGACCTTTCCTCCTACCAAATCTATATCTATCTATATCTATATCTATATCTATACCTCTATTCTATATCTATACCTAATAATAAAGAGGCAAAACTTTCAGCCAATTTTTTTGGTCCATCAACTTTTGGTCCATCTACTTTTTGGTCTAGCTTTTTTATTCGGTGGTCTTTACACATGAAAATTCAGAAAATACTATTCTACCTGAACTAGGACTCTGATCCGAGAACTACTGGGACGATACAGATACTTGGTAAAAAATTGAGTAGTCCACCAGACATGCACCTCTTCTTGTCCGTCTTGGGGGTTCATGGGCCGCAGATTTTTGTCTGTGGGTTGCACAGCAGCAGTACGCATGCGGGGTGGGGGTCTGCGGAGTCAGCAGGGAAGATTCTGGTCGTACCCAGCCGCCGCACGCCGCTTTGAGTCCGCTCACCTTTCCTCCCTCCGTGTCTGACACAGCGCCTGGCAGGTGTGACTCGCTGCCCCTTCCGTCTCCGCTCCTCGCGCCGGACGCCGCATGCCGTTCTGATCCTCTCATGCTTCCCTCCCTCTGTGACCGACATAGCGCTATCGTCCATGGCAAGTGCGAGTTGGAATCGAAAGTCGCTACTTCTTCCGTCTCCGCTCCCCGCGCCGGTAGTTTCTCCCGCCGCCGTCACCATTGATGCGGCCATATTCCATGGCAAGCGCGGCTCAGAATCAAAAAAGAAACCATCTCGGATCAGAATATATCTTATCTATATATTAAAGGAGATAGTTGTCTTGTCGATTTCATAGAAACAACAGTTTCACCGACAATCTCCTCACCAGCATTGTTGCATGCTGCCATGGAGGCCGACCGACAAGAAGCTGGACGGGTTGCTGGTGTCAACATCCCCTGTCCTTGCCAAGCTTGGCGTCATCGCCGTCCTGTGTGCAGACATCAGACAGGTACGCACGTACCTGTATATATGTACGCCCAACCACACCCCCCCCCCTCCCTCCCTCCCTCCCTCCCTCCCAAGAACCCTTAATTGCTGCGATCCTTGCGATGCAAAAATACCGGACATCTATCTTCAGAGTCTCTTCTTACCTGTTTGATGGCGTTGAGATAGTATTGCTCATATCTTAATTCTAACCCCTTTTGAAGGGGGCTCTATGCTGCTTGTTAGTGGCTAGGATAAGAACATGCTTGCGTATAGCACTTCGAGTTGAGCTGGTTTTTGTGATTCCTCTTTCAGAATACATATTAGGGAAAGACATAATAGCAATCTTTGTTATGCACCTAGAAATATCCCTATCTGATGCTTGCCTAGCTTATGCTTGTCCTGACACTTTATAAGAGTACACATGTGTATTTTGTTATACACCTAGAAGTATTTCAGTTATGTCACATGGATCTATGGTAGTGTAGTTGAGTTCACGATAGTTGTCCATCTTCGTCATGCATGCACAAATAAACAAAGTTCATCAAGTTGTGGCAATGGTTGGACTTGACACCTCAAAGAGACATACTACTTCTCTAGGTAAACCTACAATTCAACCGGTTGCAGCTCTGGTTCTTAGGATGATTTTGTACCCATGAAAGCTGTATATTCTTAAGTCCTTACCTTTTTTTATTGTATGACTGTCTATGATTATGATCTATTGGTTGAATCTATATACTTTATAATATTATACACTATTATTTATTTTTTTTTTTTATTCACAAAAAGTGTTTCAAGATGTTTCATGGCGAAACGCGGAGTTCTCGTCCGTCAGGCACGCGTAGAACACCGCCATGGTCTTTTGAGTCCTTATTCATTACTCATAGGAGTACATCGTCTATGTCTTTTTCTGATTTCTTTTCCCGTTAAATGTCTTCTCTCTTTTTCTAA
Source organism: Chrysopogon serrulatus (assembly GCA_015844335.1). Taxonomy (NCBI): domain Eukaryota; kingdom Viridiplantae; phylum Streptophyta; class Magnoliopsida; order Poales; family Poaceae; genus Chrysopogon; species Chrysopogon serrulatus. The sequence continues at coordinate 79,487 of JADLZL010002944.1, read as the reverse complement.
ATTTCTTTCTTTTTTCTCTGGTTTTGAAATTGTTTTTATCTGTATGGAATTCATGGTGAATATTATAAAAAAAACTTAAGATAAATCTACAAACAATTTTTTAATGCTTAGCAACGAAAGTAAAAGATCTATCAATGCCATATAATTCAATTTGATACAAACTTAATTGAACATTATCATATTATTTGCTAACATGAGCTTATATTTTGGATGTTATAGTCATAAAAAAATAAATTATAACCCTCAAATTTATTAAGAAAAGGGAATAACCAATACTACCTCTATTTCAAATTATAAGACGTTTTGCCTCATGTTTTCATTTCCTATGAACATTTGATAGTTTTTTTCTCCGTTGCAACGCACGGGCACGTTTCCTAGTAATAATAAAGAGGCAAAACTTTTAGCCCATTTTTTTCGTCCATCAAATTTTTGGTCCATCCATTTTTTTGGTCCACCTTTATCTAACTACCGGATAACAGAGAGTTTCTTCCATCTATCTAATCAAATTAGCTGTTTTTTGTTCCTGTCCTACCGTTCCTTAATAAAGAACAGGCCTGAGAAAAGAATAGGACTAGGAAAGGAATTCTGAGAGGGTTCTTTGTATATAACGTTTCCTGATTCGAATACAACTCTGACAAGAGTCCTATCACACAACCAACATTTTATATAAAACTAAAGAAGTTCTAATAGGACAACGATTCATGTATAAATATTAATCCAAACAAATCAAACGTTCTAAACAATGCAACCGATCAATATATATAAATTAAATACTATCAAATTGTTTGATCGGATCCTTACTGAAATTCTTTTAATTTTTTTTCTGGACGATTACTTTCCAAAAAGAAATCTATTTCTCAAATCTTAGCTGTTTTTTGTTCCTGTCCTACCGTTCCTTAATAAAGAACAGGCCTGAGAAAAGAATAGGACTAGAAAAGGAGTTCTGAGAGGGTTCTTTGTATTACTCATTAACGTCCTGATTCGAATACAACTCTGACAAGAGTCCTATCACACAACCAACATTTTATATAAAACTAAAGAAGTTCTAATAGGACAACGATTCATGTATAAATATTAATCCAAACAAATTAAACGTTCTAAACAATGCAACCGATCAATATATATAAATTAAATACTATCAAATTGTTTGACCGGATCCTTATTGAAATTCTTTTAATTTTTTTTCTGGACGATTACTTTCCAAAAAGAAATCTATTTCTCAAATCAAAGTCTATTCTAATCTACCTCTTGACCTCGAATCTGTATTGAATTCTTATAATTTATTCTGACTGATTACTTTCCAAATTTCTCAAATCAAAGTCTATTCTAATCTGCCTCCTGACCGTACATATAAAATCAAGCCCAAGCCCAAAGAGACATGCCCAACGATATCCAAGACAAACTCGAAAGCCTTTATAGTGACAAAAAAGAAATATACTATTAATTATTCTTCTTCAATGTCCGACAGGGCCTCTTAGCTTAGGTACATATCTTTTTTGTTTTCCGTAGACGTGGCAGGGGAGGTCTATAGGCGGGGCACATGATAGTTACGGCGAGCCGACGTCGAGTCATGAGCTAGGGGTGAGGCGCCACGGAGTCACGAGTGGGGGTGCACGGGAGCGACGGCGAGGTGGCGTAGCTTCGATTCGCCCCGGACAGCTTCACCTACCCGTAGATCGTGGATGTGTGCGCTGAGGTTGCGGATGTGGCAAGCCGCGAGGCGGTGCACTACCGCATGTTTAAGAAGGTGCTTGCCGCCATACCGGTCGGCTATCAGCACCTCACTGATCGCACCCTACGTTGCCCGTGGGTCGGGCGGGAATTATACGAATTTCGTGCTAGGTCGTCCTAGGTTGGCCTCTGCTATAGGGTGGTGTCAATGTACATCACAGCCAGCCGGACTCCGGCACAGCGCTCTCTTGGCTTGCGAGAACTTGACGAACCTCAGATGGATCCATGCCAACTTATTGACTCCGATGCTCCATGTCCATATGCTGAGCTTGGGACAACCTTGGTCGAGATGTACGCCATGTGATGTGCAGTGACCTAGCCTGTATATTCGTTCATTTTCTTCTTGAAGATGGACAACAAATATGTCTTCTTTTGGAACGGTATGCATGATCAGAGCCCTTGCCGTGCATAGATCGACAAGCCGACGTGTTAGGAGGAAACAAGGGTTCCGGCACAACCGTTTCACCTTCATGCGGCGTCGTTCTGCTGGCTGCTAGCATGCAGTTGCGGGTCACTCGTCGACGAAGGCACCACGCAGGATGTTTGACATGATGCGGATTGCGGAGGGACTATTGCATCCCGCCGTCATCGCAGCACTACACCTGCTTGATCGATCAGCTCTCCTGCAGTGGCCATGTCAACGGAGCGGTGACCGTGTTGCAGGGCATGCCTTGTCGACTTGATCCTAAAGTCTCCAGAGGGCGCTGTTTGGCGTGTGTAGTAGGATTGAAGCAGGCATCTTCACACAACTTCCTTTTTCCCATATCAAAATAATACCAATTAATATCATGTTCTGCTATTGGCCGTATATCACTAACGAAACGCATATGTGCTTTATTCATGGCAAAGAGTAATGCCATCTATTAATGTTTTCATTATAAAAACTTTCTTACAAATGGTGTGTATGGTTTTTTCCTCTTTTTCTTTCTTGCTTTTGTTTGTATGTTTGCTTTGGATGGTTATATTGTCGTGAGCAGAACAAACGCCGCACATGTGTTTTGAAGGTTAGTCCTATAAAGATCGACTCTGAGAAACTAATACTCCTTGGGTAAAAGTAAAATGCAAGTGTTTCCTTATGCATGCATGTGTCATAATTTACTGTGAGGTGGAGCAATAGATGGTGTGGTGCTGCCGCAAACCTAGAAAGAGTAGGGAGAGAGAAAAAAAACCCAAATAGATTTGCGTGGAAGCATTGTGTTCTTAGGTTAGGTTAGTATGGTTAGATACTATGTCCAAAGTGTGACAGAACCGACCAATCCATCCAAGATTAAGCATAACTGTCCCCGTTAATAACGTTGACACATATACACCGTTTCTCGAATGAACCCGGTAGTCCGCCGAGTGTCACGAAGGACCTCGGTAAATCAACTTACATCCAGGATCACATGATTAAGGAAACACCATACATCAAGATATAGAGTTTATAGCGAAAAATGATTACACACCGAGTTCCATTTAATTACAAAACTGGTTCAAATATATTACATAAAAGTGGTTCTTGTTTTAAATACCACACCAAAAGTTTGTTTGACATCACCAGCTTTTATTCAAACCTCGGTTACAAAGATGGTGAGGAGTGTATAAGAGGTGGCCATGCCCGTTGGCCTAATCAACGCTATCATCCGCAGGGTCAACGCCTGCGATGCTATACCCTTCACACATCAAGTCACCTGCAACGATGGGTAAAAACCCTGAGTACTCAATTGTACTCCGCAAGACTTACCCGATAGAGAATAAAGAAAAGACTCCAAGGATAAATGCTTGGCTATGGATGGTGGGGTTTGTTGGCTAGCAACTTTTGCGGAAAGGCTTATTATTAGGTTCCAAAGTTTTATATGCTGGCGGCAAAATTATTATGATGCTATCCATAACTACGTTTGCACCTTTCTAAAACATACACTTGAATTATATAAGCATTCATCTATAGATGAGGTACCAATTATAATCCTTTCAAAATCAACAGTGAATTCCATCTCTTTTACTACGTCTCTGCGACAAGGTATAAGTTTCTCACTATCCGGGAGAGACGGAGATTCGAATCGACATACACCAAATTGGGTAAGCCCGTATCACACACCCGCATGAGTTTGTACTTCACCCGCGCGGATTACCGTTCACTCTATTCGAAAACTAGGATTTGAATCGTTTCGCAAAACTGATGGTACCGTATCCTCACAAGTCATGCCCGTCCAGCCCGTAGCCCGTAGTCATGCAGGGTTTTGGATCAGTACCCTCTCCACCGCCACTCTCCTCCCCCGGAATGCTAACGATTCAATTCCTACCTCGAACGAGCTAATCGGTTTCGCAGTCGAAACGGGTTATTCGGCTGCTATGTGAAGGTACGTTCAATCTCACACCTAGACCAGAGTACGGTACGGTCCTTAATTGACTCAGACGGGAAAACTAGAAACATACAAGACCTCTATGTCCTGTAGCATCTCCAACACCGAGTCCCGTCCGGTCTCCAATTATCATTCACCTCATGTTAAAGGATATCATATGTACCAGCCTAAAAGTTGCGGATGACAGGAAATCATCCGGCCTCTTAATGATCTAAGCATGGCTAAGCATAAAACTATCTATCCAATCTAGTATTATGACCAGGTTCATTTTAGTGGACAAGGTAGTTATGCAATAACGGTATCATGCAATTTCTATAAACGTAATGCACATCACAAGTAACAAAGTGAATAATTGTATTTCAAAAGAGAATAGGTTAATAAAATGCTCCGGGGCTTGCCTGTGTTGCAGGGAAGGTTAGTGGTTAATCTTTGTCATCGACATCTTCCGTGGAATCAACCTATCGCAACTGGATCCTCACGAACCTTCTTCAGAACTTGATCATCGCGATCCTTCTTCTCTCACGTGCACTACACGTAATGAAATGATGCATGCTTAATGCTATGCATGATATGATGCATGATGAGATAATCTATTTGGATAGTAAAAGAAAGCTGCATAACGTTCTCTATGTGCAATTCTCTTTCTCTCGATGACAACACTATATTATCAAGTTTACTCAAAGGAAGAGATAAAGGTTGTTTGGTTTTAATTTATAATGAGCACGTGCAATCTCTTCTCCGATAGAGAAGGCAAGGATTCTAATTTACCTTAAGCATACAAGCATTCTATCATGACAATCATTAATCTAACATAGATCAGTAGGTGCTTAGCATAACAAGATTTAGTACCTTCTTTCATGATGCACCTAAGATTATTAATCACCAAGCATGCTATGCATTTGATTAACAGGTTTAACATGCATTCATGCACAGGAAGAGGCTTTGTATAACATACATCAATCAACTCCAGCAGAAGAACATAAGTACTTACATTTACTCATCGGATTACATATAATTAATGGTGGTTACTTAGGTAGGTAGATCATATTTGAATTAGCAATACACTCATGTTTGGTCAAAGAAGCATCAAGATCATTTACATATTAACTAGTGAATTATTAGTAGTATAAATGATATGTTATTTAATCAAGTTCAAGGTACCTTAATCATATTAGGATTACACCATAGAAGTCATTAATGACTCTTATTAAGCACACAGGGTATACTAAGCTTCCAACAACTAACTTAAATTATAGAAACAGAATAGGACAGCAGAACAGCACCCAATTCATGTAGCTATAACTAAAGATCTAGACATCCAGTAGGGGTGTTTCTAGACTTTTTAGAAAGCTTATAACATTGTCTACAGCTTTGTTATTATCACCTTAAATTGATTCAACCATTAACCAAGTCAAACAGATCAGAGAATCAACTATGTCTAGAAACTGGACAGATTCTGACTCTGAAGCTTACACAATCATAACCATAGTTATACACCACCAAAAGTAGTGATTCAAGACATTTTACAAACCTTATGAAAAACACTACAACTCTATAATTATCACCAATAGATGATTTTCAAGTTAAATAAGCCAAATAAACAAATCTTTCAGATCTGTTCAGGAAGCAAGGAGAATTCTGACGGGGATCTTATTAAATCTATAACTCCCAAACCTGTTGTCCTAAAATCATGAAATTCTAAGACAAGCTAGATAACAAAGTTATCTACAACTTTGGTATTCAACACTATCTCAGAAAACATCATTATCACTATGAAGCAATCATCACAACAGAAATTGCACAAGCAGCCACTTTCACTATATAGGCAAAATAAGTTTTCCCCCCTTGATTCCCATCCAAAAGCACATATGTATGAGTTATTTTAAATAGCTCCAACCACCATTATATGATCATACAATACTTAAATTAAATCAAACATAGCAACACATTACAAGAATCTCGTATTTACTCATTATCTACTTAAGCATTTTATTATCTTATATATAAAGGCTATATATATTATTTTTAGGTGATATATAAAACATCTAGTTTGGACTTGATATTTTTATAGGTTAAAGGTAATATTGAATCATGACTAAAGTAGAAGTATCACATGCTAAAGTTTTATAAATTAATTATTACAAAAATAACAAATATTAATTACCAATAAGCATGTGAAAACAAGTTAAATGCAAAACTCAATATTTCTATAAACATATGATCATGTTAATTGTTATTAGGGTTAAATAATATCATGAAAAGGCAGTGGAAACATAATTCCCATTTTTGCATTTTTATTTCAATTATAAATTATTTAAAACTAACCACTAGGCATTAAGCAAGATATCCAAATAACTCAACCATACTTGCACCAAAAATTATAAAACCTTTACCACAGCACAAGCATCACATAAATAGCCTATCATAAAATTTTCACACCAGTTGAAGCAATAAACAAGCATTTATGAAATTAACAAGAGCATACCTTACTTAACAAAGATCAAATTTTACCATAAAAACTTTCCACTAAAACATATCATATTATGACTCCACTATGTAGACCTACTCATAAGGATTCCAAAACATCCTCATTTACTATTTTATGATTTTTCTATTATTTACTATGAATTTTCAAAGTTTCAGCTGAAATTAGCATAAAAGAGAAAAGAAAAGGTAAAATCGTACTGTGCGCACTATTCATCTGAGTCATGGACGTTGCAGATAACCCCCTGGAAGAGCTTCTATTGTTGCGCGAGGTCCTTGGTCGGGATTCAGAGCAGAGGAGCGCCGGGGAAACTCGATTTCCGGCCGGGATGGTGCTCGTCGGCGGTGAGGGAGAGGTGCCGGAGCATGGAGGTGCTTGTGCTCACTCGTTGGCGGCCGCAGCTGGTCGTGTGAGGGCCCGAGACGTCCTGGCCGCGGCGGAGGTGAAGCTCGACGGCCATGGCGGCTCGCCGAGACGTGAAACAGCGGCGCGGGCAATACCGGCTGGTAGAGGTGGCGGAAGTGGTTGGAAAAGGTGCGCAAGAGCGGAGCGGAGCTGCTTGCGAGAGCAATTGAGCAGTGATTAATTGACAAGAATGAATTTTGCAGTGAGGTGGAGACGGTCGGCGGCGAGCAGAGAAAATGAAAATGATCGCCGGCGGCCTGTGCAAGCTATTTAAGGGCAGAGGCGGCATGGACAGATGGCTAGCGATTTCGCGAGGGCCTCCACGCGGTTAGCAGCGTCTTGCTGCGCACGAGTGAAAACCGGGGAACCGTCACCGTGTCACCGATGTACAATGGAGAAGAAAGGAGGAGAAGACGGCGAGCTGGCGGCCTCTCAACGACGGCATGGGCAGCGCCTAAGCTCTCCACTGCCCTCCGGCTAGCGCAACCGGTGTTAAATTGAGGGCCAAGGCGTGGCAGCAACGATCCAAACGGCGGCGGGCACGTTGACACCATCGGGAAGGTGCTGCCGGCGCTGCTGCTGCTACTACTGTTCATGACTGAAACCCCTTTGTTTACCCGCCTCTAACTCTCTGCTCAAAAAAACCAAATGGCAAACCAATCTCACCCCGACACACTTCTATAGATGCACTTCAGATTTGCTTAAAGAATCCAAGTCTAATTCCTTATGGTTTGCAAAATACAAAGCCCTAAACATTACTAAAAACAAACTGAAACTGCAATTCAGTCAAACTGAAACTGCAATTCAGTTAAGCAAAGGAGCACTTGCAGTGATCAAGTGATTTTAGCATTTAATTAAGAACAATCTATCCCTGATTAAGCTCAACCAAAAGCACATTAACAAAGTACACACTTTGTACTAACAAGTCGTGGAGTTGCTTTCCAGTTTTTATTCATGAAAAACAAAATTGTTCAACCTTGAAAATTGAATTTAGTTGCTGAATTCAGGGACTTAGAAAAATTCTAAGTCTTTATCCTGTTGATTGCTGAATTCAGTTCTAGGGCTAGTTTTTGGACAACTTAAAGAGAAATTTGGCCCTTGATCCTTAAATAACTTTTGTAGCACATAATTTATACTGCAACTTCTATTTAGGGCTCAACCCCAAAAATTGAATAAATCATGCACTTACATTCTAGGGAACTTGGCAACTTGATAACAAGCAAAATTGATATTATCATCACATGTGGGCATGTTTTGGCAAAAAGTTATATATAAACCCTACCTCATATTTAATTCTAAAACATTTTAAATCATTTTTAGGATCACTTATCAAGCATGTATGTTGCACACATAGAACTTCGCAATTATCACATGCTTATGATCCGATGCATAATGATGCTTATGCGTTAATGAAATGCAATGCAAAACATGGTTAACACCAGGGTGTTACACAAAGAGCCCCACAAGTCCATATGAAGAGCATTTTGAACATTATTTATGATATGCTTTAAGAGTTACCATGTCATATTTTAGAGGGTGTTTAAATCTAGAGCTAAAAAGTTGATATCATATCAGATGTTAGGGGTGTGAGCTAAAAAGTTTTAGGGTGTCATATCAGATGTTATATGAGGTGCCCTAAAGGGTGTTTGGATACTACTAAAGAGGTAGAATTTATATGGTTTTTAGGTGAAAAGGTGAAGTAGATAACTACCAGTAAGCTGAGGGCTTAAATATACTTTTTTGTTGGATAAATAACTCGAGTAGAACATGTCTTGACATCTCGACATGTTATAGAGTTTGGTTTCAAGATTATGATAACATATGATGTGATTGTTGAATGAATGTCTAAATTGCAGGTCGTCTAGGTGATATAAGAATATAAATTGTATACCCGTGGCAACGCACGGGCATTTTTCCTAGTAAACAAAAAAAACGCATTTTTCCTAGTAAACAAAAAAAACGTAACTAAGCAGGAGCCAGGAGGAGATCGATCACATAAGGCATCGAATGCCAGCTTCGACTGTGACAACGGCGGTGACTTGTGCGGTGACAGCTAGCGGTCCCTCCTCCACAGCAGCTACTGCCCCAACGATTTGCTCGATGACGACACCGTCCCTCGTCCACATCAGCACTAACAACTCGATGACGAGTTGTTAAGAGGACCTCCATAGCGGCCTTGCTGCCACCGGTCGGGCACCATGGCAATTAGAAGGTCAAGTCGGTGACCATGGCCGGTTAGACGCGACTGCCAATGCACGTCACGCGGCCAGATAACAGCTTATTATGGACGGCGTGGATGACTACCACGTTCACTTTATTTGGCGGCCAAGTGAGTCGTCGTCATCGCTGCCGGCCGTCTCACTGGTCGTCGTGCCGGGGAGAGGAAACAGGACGGGTCGTCCGTCAATCCATCATGCATGACACGTGATCATGGTCGCAGGACATGTGCCAATACAAGCATCCCTGTACCTTGCCGTAACCCTAACACCCCCCGCTGAGGCAACGGAATTCGGCACCAGGACCTCGAGGCAGCAGTGGCCGAGGAGCAGGCTGTTAGTATTGATCTCCTCTCGGTGTTGGGCCCAACGGCCCACACCGGAACATGATCTACTCCCTGATCGGGGGAGCCCAACCCAACTGAGGATTGGAGGGCCCCTGTCATGCTGCATATATAAGAGAGGTGGGGGCCAGGGTGCCTATTACGAGGTTCACCGCCGTTGTTCTCCCACCGCGATCTCAGACCCTAGACCGATCCCACAGGGTGTGCAGCAGTGATGGGAAGTCCTCCACCGCCGCCACTGCATCGACACCGACCCTCCTCTTCACCGACCGTCGCTGCCCGTGCGCAGCCTCCATCAAGCAAAGACTATGGCCGACTCCAACGCCGCCGTGCCCAAGTCTGATGGTCACCCTCTCTAACCCTAATCTCTTCTCTATCCTCTTCTGTTCTTCATCTGGATCATGTACTAGAACTCGATGTTATTCTCAATACTGCTATCTAAGTTAGTGTACCCATCTACACTTGCTGTCAATGATCCTGCAACCTTTCCTTTCACAGGCGAGTTCAGAGGGCGCAATGCCATGTGACAGCTCGGAGACGCCGCACTGGCGGTCGGTATCGGAAACGCATGCGACAAAAGGTGCACCCACGAATGAGCTCTTGCCGGAGGACCGTCTACCACTACATCCAACTAGCCGTCCATGTTGTTTGAATTGATTTCCAAATTGAAGCGGATCCATGCGGCAATACGAGTCGTATTCTGACATGGCTCCTAACGGCAGATATATAAAACGAAAACCAGGACATGCTAGCGATGACGAGACAAACACAAACTCAAGCACTTATTTCATCGAGGGTCCACATAGGACAAAAAAACGACCAAATCAATTCTCCACGTCAAATATAAAATACAGAAAAAAAGCATCATCTTCATGCAAAGGATATCTGCTAAAACAATGTAGGAACGCATACATCCACGGTGGTAACTGAATTCTGAAAAGTCCACATCAAAATTAATTGTAATATGCTAAAACAAATTTACTCATAAAAATATTATTAAAATTATAGATCGCTAACACGTCTAATACATATTCCGGTGACCAAGATTTTGAATGAGGTCATCAAACACAAAAGAAGGCCTGAGCCAGTTTATGACAATATATCTTGGGATGAATATCCCGCACATGGAAGAACTCTCCGGCCGGCACCTAAGAGGGTCCGAGCCATAACGACTAAGATTTTGAGAGAGGTCATCAAACACAAAAGAGGCCCTGAGCCAGTTTATGACAATGTATCTTGGAATGAATATCCCGCGCTGGAACAACTCTCCGGCCGGCACCTAAGGGCGTCTCCAACAACGTTTGCAAAACGCTAGCTGACGTGGAGACTAAAACAATTAAAAAATATAGAATAGAAAGCTAGCAGGAAACATGTCAGTGACTTGAAAATTTTTGGGAGACGTGCGAGCTAAGCGCTTGCCTCGGCGCTAGCTAGATACTCCCTCCGTCCCTTTTTAATTGTCGCTTGCGCTTCCCAAGAAACAAATGCCGGCAATTTTAATAAATACTAAGTATTATCGATTAGTATCCTAATTAGTATCATCGGAAAGATCTTTGGATCTAGTTTTTTAACAAAATTGTTTAGAGACATAAATGTTGCACGTATTTTCTACAAATCGAGTCAAACTTGTGGCACGAAAACCCACGGCGACGATTAAAAAGGGACAGAGGGAGTAAGTTTCTTTGTTCTCTCTCCTCGTGATTGGATGGGTGCTGCTCCTAGCTAGTGAATCGTCATCCACTGGGGACGCCCTAAGAGGGTTCGAGCCATAACGGATTGACCTGACCAGCGGCGCATTGGAATACGAGTCGTCTGATTGAGGTACTTATATGGGACTTATCTAACATAAATTAATTAGAGTTATATGGAGGAAGGATTAAAAAAAGATGGGGGTCAGGGTGTATAATACGAGCTCCATTTTCAGGCAAATGAGCGAGCTTAACACTGGTTGCTTAATAAGGATTAATAAATCATGTCATATTAGATCTGCTACTAAGAAAGAAAGAGAATGAGAGATTATAACTATTAAAGAAAAACAAATATACTTTAGGCCTGATATTGTAAATGTTTTTGAAAAATATATATGAAAAACATTATAATGATGAAAAGAATCTGACATATTGTATCAGGTTGTTCAACAATTTAATAAACTACGCTGAAGCCACGCACAACATATTTAAGAAATGACAGAGAAGGATAAAAATTCTGAATTCAAAATTTTTTATTTACCCAGTAACAACGCATGCGGGCATATTTCCTAGTCTCTTCCCTAAAAAAGCAATCATAGAATCTCATCATAAAATAAAAGCACTAAGCCCTTATTTATATTCAAAAAGTTGAAAAAATTTAGTATTATAGTATTTTATTTTTTTTTATTTAGTAAATATTATTTAATTATGAACTAATTAGACTTAAAAAATTATCTTGTGATTTAAACTGTATTATTAGTTAATTTTTTACTTATATTTAATATTTTATGTATATGGTTAAAAATTAATATGATAGAGAGAGTAAAAAAATCTAGAATTTAGGAGCAAAGAGAATAAAGGCTAAGCAAGAAGAAGATCTGGAGATGGATGGACGAAGATGCAGGGGTAGGGTCATGGCATGGACCAGAAGCTGCCGTCATCCATCGTCATGATCTCGTTCAAGCCGTCCCAGATGTCCTGTTCCTGGCCACCGGCCTCATTCCCTGCTGCTGCGTGGTCGGCGCCTGCGCCACGTGCTCAGCGACGCGGTGTTGGACCCGCAGTTCTCGCGGAGGCTCTGATCGGGCAATGGACGGTGTGGCTGCACCTGCACAGCCGGCCCGCCGCGGCGGCAGCGGCAGCGTCCGCCGGGAAGTTGAGCTTGGCGCGCTGGCCCCGGAACTCGACCGCGGCGACGTCGTAGGCGCGCGCGGCGTCCTCGGCGGTGTCGAAGGTGCCGAGCCACTTGCGCACGGCGCGGCGCGGGTCGCGGATCTCCGCCGCCCACTTGCCCCACGGCCGCCGCCGCATGCCCCTGTAGTTGCTCACCCTCCTCCCCGCCCTCTCCGCTTGCCCACGCCCCCGTTGGTGCCGCGGCTCGCGGACGCGGAGCACTCTGCGCCGTCGCTGTCGTCGCTGCTCCACCCAGCGCCAGCGACGACGAGCTCGCAGCCGCTGCCGCCGGGGCACCCGTCCACGCCGCACCTGGCGCACGCCGCGGGAGTGGGAGCGGGAGCCTCTACGGCCGCCGCCGGCGCCGCCTCCGGGAGCAACGCGGCAGGGGCGGCCGTGTCCCCGCCGGACACGACGGAGATGAGCGCGCGGAGGAAGAGGGAGTTCTCCTGCTCGGTGTTCGGGGAGCTGGAACCCGCCGCGCTCCAGCCTCGGCGCCGCCATGGCGGGGTGGTGGTGGCCGTGCGACGTCGTCGTGGCGTCGGTGTCGTGAGGAAGTGAGTAGCCGAAAGGTGTTGCTTGGCCTCGCTCTCCGGGTGTTTCAGAAAGTGACGTCGCGGGAAAGATGTTTCAGGGTGTTGTGCTGCGGGCCTTTTATACCGTGCATGCCCGCCCAATTGGCAGTTGCACACGCCCACACCGCCACGAGGGTCACGCGGAGTCAAAGCGGTGGTTTTTGGCGCACGTTTCTCGTCGTCCAGTGTGAACGCGCGGGTGCAGATAGTTTAAGATATGAATGGATGGATGATCAGAAATAGAAGTGGCTGGCGAAGATATATAATTAAGTTAGGTGGATGCAATCGGCTTCGATTAGTACTTAGTAGGAGTATTCTAATCTTTGGAGGTTCATACAGTACTACTCCCTCCGTCCCATTGAGAACGTCGCCCGAGAAACGTGTTTGTGAGGGGGGCACGGTTTTCCAACGACAAACTCCATGGGACGGAGGAAGTATTATACTAGTGTCCAGTTTGGGTTTGGCGTTCTTATCTTATGATTAGTGCATATCATGAGCTCAAGGGCTCAAGGCACGTTAATTTCGTGCTGGACCAATAAATATACTCCTTCTTTTTAGAAAGATACCATTGATGTTGACATATAAGAAATATAAAGTGGAGTACTTTTGATGTTTGATTCAATGCTTGGTTAGCAGCTGCTTGCTTGGTGCTAGTAGATCTTAGTTAATTTGTTCAACGTTTCATTTAGTATACTGCTAATAACACAACAACTCATGCATAACTCAAGAATTAATGGACTAGTGTTCAGACAAGATGAAAACTGCCATAGAGAGAAATTCAGACCAACTGTATTGCTAGCTGTGATATGCTACTGTGTATGAAAACGCTGTGTTTTCTTGCCCAGCCTGTAGCTACACACAGCAAGATTACCTGAACCTACATGTGGATTGTGGAATGGACCTTTGACGACCCGGTCGTTGAACTGAATAAACAACTCCACATTAGAGAAGTCAGACGTAGACCTCGCGGTGGCACGGGACCGCAATAGTACTAGATCCAGATAATATCGTTCCCAAGTGGGTATTTTTGTATTCGCCGTCGAGGTCGGCCGTCGGCCGGCCCACCTAACGAGTACCCGAGGGCCTGGCCGGCTCCCGGCGGTGAGTCGCGCGCGCGTACCCCTCGTCGTGGATGTCGACGAGCGTAAAGAGGTTTTCGGATCGGCGTGGCGGTGTTCTTGTCAGCTGAAGTCGGCTAGTAGTACTAGAGTGGTCCTCACTATCGCTTCTGACTCGTCAAGATACCAACTTGTCATGTCGACCGGGTGATCCAATCCGATCCATACACAAAAAAAAGTCCTGTCCTCATGAACTGAACTGCAGAAAGCTACTATAAACGAGGTAAGGTTTAGTAATTAGGAGCATTTTATTCGTGACGCTACAGTATAGGTCAGGGCTTTTCTCTAAAAAAAATGTAGGCTGGGGCTATGTTTTTGGCAACCAATACATGCTCTTTACCTTGCACATTTAACCTTCTTCGTTGAGCTTGATTTGTGTAGCTTTTTATTATTTTTTTCTATATTAGCACGGGGCAATTAATAGTATTACATCCAAAACTCTTTGCGGCTTAGTTAGAAAAAACTAAGGCACACATCATGCTAGAGTATTTATAATGAATTTTCATGTGGCCATAGTCCTAAGTGTTTAAACACCAACTTCAACCTACCCCTCTTGGATATCCCTACAGTTAGGATGCTCATGGACTCCTTATAGATTCTTGGAGCCACATGTACTAATGCCAATAAGAAGACCTTATCTTTGTGTGAACTGCTCTTAAACTAGGGGTTTGGGTGGTGCATGTGGTTGCGGGATCTCATCCCCCTTGTATTAGATGGATGAGGGGGCCTTAATTCTTGATTTTAGGTCCATCATGGATGATGGTGAGATGGGGCCATAAGGCGATAGCAGAGTCTGCTTAGTAGTAGCACATGCGACAATCATGTTCATCCATGATGGTGAGATGGGGCCATAAGGCGATAGCAGAGTCTGCTTAGTAGTAGCACATGCGACAATCATGTTCATATACTTAAGAGAGGCAAATTAGAGGTTGAATCACGAAACAGGTGGACAAGTATTGTGCGGTTGCCAAAGTTAGGGTTGAAGGTGGGCTCTTGTCTGGTCAACGAGTTGATTGTTGTTCTTTGGGCCTTTCCATCTCGTTTGCCTTGCTCTAAAACCTTTAGATTGGTCAATTAATAAAGCTATACAATGAGCCGATCATGCATGCGAATTGCGAGTTTATTTATTGTTCGGCCCTAGTCATTGGGCACACCATGCTTTTGAACTAGTAGGATGCTCCGCGCGTTGCTGCGGATATGAAATAGAAATATAAGAAGTTTATAATGGTCGAAACTATAAATTAATAGATACATATATATATGGATGTAGTAGGTCAACTGCAGAAGTCGTATCCATTGATATACATGGTATAGATTATTCGAATTGACACACCACCCAAATCTCATCTACCCGAACCCCCACTCCTACTATACCCGAGGGTCATCCCTCTCTTAAAATTCTAGGACCTTTGCTTTATAAAATTATACATGTTTTGAAGGACCACATGCAATCCATGTGATATGCAGTTTGTTAGGTTTTTGAAACGGTTCAAATTTGCAAAAAGTTATTAAAATATATCCATGTGGGGTCTTGTTTTGAAGAGTTTATTGCGAGGAACACCATAGTGCAATTGGATTTTAATTACGATACTTGGTTTAGGTTGCTAAGAGTTTTTTTCTATTTCAAAAGAAATAGCTAGTGGGAGATAAATGAGGTTTAGTGGGTGTAACGGATTTGATGATGTCACATGACATCACTTTTCAGAATTCGACCAGGCTAGAGAATTGCTTAGTGGGGGTAGGATTATAGGAGTTATAGATTTCTTGGCAAGCATATCCATTAAGTTTGGAAAAAAGGCTTGTAATCACCTGTTTTTGTGAAGATGTGAAAAGATTGGTCCCTAACAACTCCTTTTCGAACTTGTTTGTTCAACCTTGCACAAAACCCCTCTCTACCTCATGTATATGTTTGCAATTGGCCCATACAATATGCAACGTCACAGAGTGGAGGAACTCCTATCATTTGCACACTTTTCCTCTGCCTGCTTATGTAAGCGGTGACCTGGTACGCTCGAAATGGCTGCCACAGCGACTAGTCGCCCCTGGCCAATGCTAGTTGGTTGTGGCTACTATTGTCGTAGTTGGGACCTAGGTGCTGCAACTCTAGTCTGGCTATCCACGGGCTGGCAGAGGCAACGGCCCACCATGGGTGGCTACAAGTTGCGACGATTAGGGTGGGCAAGGGTCAATGATTTATTTAGAAACCAAGTGAGGCACTTGAGAAAAACTTATTTGAGAAATAACCACTCCTAAAAGCCTATTCACTTGGAAAAGTTCACTTGGCAAATCTTATGATTTAACAACTCTCTAAAATGTATGACAAGTGAAAAAAGAGTCTCTCTCCAATAGTTTAGCATAATTCACTTACTAAACCCAAATCAAACTTACATCAGGAACCCTAAAACAGAAACAAAATTATGTTTATGTCCTTCACCTCTTGAAAACATACGTCAGGAACTCTGAGGCTGAAACAAAATTATATTTATGCCCTTTCACCTCTTCTAATACTGATAGATGCGCACGAGGAGTTGAGCGCGCATATCTTTGTCCCAACTTAGATAAATAGCAACCTAATATGGGGAACTGTTGGAGAAGATTTTTTCTGTTTTTGCCATAAAAAATTAAAGATGGCAACCTAAGATGGGTTACTGTTGGAGTTGCTCTAAGAAACCATGAGTGGGTACATGTCACAATTTTTAGTTTTAACTCTCAGAATCATATACCGTAAATATTGTACATAGCATATGCGATTGGCAGCAATAACGTGTCACCGACCCCAAACAACCTTTTCTTTTGCTCGAACATTTTATTTCCTTTTGTGAAGGAAGCACAGAAATACAGTGGTTTTTAGAGAGGAACGCAGGTCAGCCAGTGCAGTGGCTGCCGGGATTAGAGATGAATGCTCCTTGTGGTTGATGGCAGTTCCTGGATCGGTAAAGAAACACGTTTTCTTATGCAACAGCTATTGTATCTTGGTGGCTATTGGTAATGCAGTACACAGAACCATACACCCATCATCAGTGAAAAAAGTTATTTTGTGCCATTATTCCTCAAAATCATATAGATGTATAACCCTCATCCACTTATTTACGGATGAAAGTACTTAATCTCGAATACATGTTGTAGCTATCCCATATTAGTAGGGACAATTAATAAGCTAAGAAAAATGCAGGTCAAATATGCTAAAACTCTTTGTGCCGGACGGAGGCACAAATTCGACTCAGTTTTTCTCCCAGACGGCATAGCCATCTCCGTGCGCCACGACCTGGAAACCTCCTGGGATGAGGTTCTGACAATCGTATCTTGATCCAATCTTGACGATGACCTTGCCGTCTATCTCAGCGAGGTAGAGGTCGGCGTCGGCCTCGATGATGCGCAGCTCACTGTCCGCCTGGATCCCGTGGCGGTCCCTGATGGACACCAGGTGCGCGATCTCGTTCTTGAGGCCCCAATCGAAGAAATGATCGTAGAACTGGAGAAGCAAAAATATAATCACAAAATTTCTTCAGTTCATCACGATCATGCAAGGCAATTGACAGCTTTGCAGAAGTCAAGAAGAACTCACGATGGATGGGTTCCCGGGGTGCGTGAGGATGTAGGCGTAGCCCTGCATGACCTTGTCGGCGGGGAAAGGCCACATGTGCTGCGTCGAGCCGGTGTCGTGGTTGTCGACGAAGGTGACGGCCTTGGCCGGCCACCAGCCGATCAAGCCGGGCGCCTTGCCGTCGGCGCCGCGCAGCCGCCACAGCTCGCCGTCGACGGCGACGTTGAGGATGCCCTTGGTGGTGAAGTCGAACGCGGTGGCCGGGCTGGCGTTGCCGCCCACACGGTCCAGCCAGTTGACCAGCTCCTGCCGGTGCGCGTTCTGGTCGTAGAAAGGCTTGCCGTCGCCGCCGTAGGCCAGCGAGGTCCATATCTCGGCGACGGCGAAGCAGGGCTCGGTGTTGTCGATGTAGACCTTGGCGACGTCGGCGGAGTAGCCCTTGGCGAAGTCGAAGCGAAACGCGTCGAAGCCGATGTCCGTCTTGAGCCAGTTGAGCCAGCCGATGAGCTCTTGCTGGACGCGCGGGTTGAGGTGGTCGATGTCCGGCGCGCCGCCGAAGTCCGCGCCGGTGTCGGGGTTGCCCGTCCCGTCGGAGTAGGCCCTGTCGTCGCTGCAGATCATGTGGGGACCCCAGTCGAGGCGGGAGTCCGGCGTGCCGCCCTCGAAGAGGCAGTAGATGCCGCGGCCGTCCTGGTGCTCCGCCGTGCGGTGGTTGATGACGATGTCGGCGATGACCTTGACGCCCTTGTCATGGAACGCCTGGATCAGGGTCTTGAGCTGCTCCTCGTTGCCGTACCTGGACGCGTCAAGATCGTACAGGCGCCCCGGCAGGTAACCTGTGCACGTCACCACGTACGCGAAGGAGAAGTCACAGCCCACAGGTTAGCACACGCAAGACAGTGAAGCAGCTGGCTGGTTTGCAGCGCATTTAGAGGAGAGATCAGACACCTTGCTCGGCGAGAGAGTGGGAGGCCGGAGGGAGCCAGACGTGGGTGATGCCGGCCTCGGCGATGTCGTCCACCTTGCTCATCATGAAATTGTACCATCCTCCGTTCTGCTTCCACGACTCCCAGTTGAAGCCCTGGTTGTTGTTGAAGGTGGCACGAACAAAAGCTCAGCTCAGTGGAAACCATCAGCAACTGAAGTGTGACGAGTGACACAAAAACAACTCGTACCTGGAGCAGGATTTGCCCTGCCGCCAAATTGGACGACAGGCCCAGAAGGACGATGAACAGAGCCAAAGGCAAGCGCTTGTTCGCCATGTTCTTCAGCTCTGCGCCTCTGTGGGTGTGCTTATGAACTGGATGCGATGGCTGGATGGAGCTGACCGGTGTATCTGGCCGGGTATTTATAGCCGAGCATGCATGCCGGATGTGCTTGAGCTCGAGAGTTGCTTTCGCAAAGTGCATTAACACCCGGCCGGCCAGCCGCCGCCAGAGGTTGTCATCGGCCGGTGAGCCCATAGGCGATTTAACGACCAATGACGGCGGAGCCGCCCTCGAAAGGCAGCCCCCGGTCAAGACGTTTGTCTGTTACCCTGATACGGTTCGTAACGTACGTGAGCAATCTTGAAGCAAAAACCACGCGGCGGAACTGCGTCCGCGTAACCCATCGATTGGAGAAGAGAAGGAGCAACCGCGAACGGCATGGCGTCTGCGAGGATGCCGGGCTACATACAGATAACAGATCGTGAATCGATGGCGAGTTGCAACAGAAAATCTGCAGGGGACACAAACGTTCAGACTTCAGATGTCCTCATCAGATGGCATTTCTTCAGACATATGCCGACGCAAACATTTCGTGCACAACTGAAGAAAAAACCATGGACACTGCATGCAGTGGTATTTGACTTGACCACGCGTGCGTGCAGGCTGTATACTACTTCGATCTACTGTAGTAGTATGTATGTATTTACAGGTTCTTCATTTCAGCCTTTCAGGATATGCATGGTTCGTCTGTCGAAGCGGATCACTCTAGGAGCTATGAGTAGTTCGAGCCCAGCAAACTTCCAGCAAGAGACTGAGCCTGAGCCACTTGACAGCTCTATTCCTCGACCACCCTACACCATTCTCGGATCAAAAGCGATGCTGGAAGGAAGTTTATCCGAGCTGTATTCGTTCGAGAAACCATAAGTGATCCACGTCGATTTCTTGGCGAGGATAAGGTAGTAGTCCACATCATATTTATTGCAAACATAGATCAAGAGAGAGAGATTTTCCCCTGCCCAGAGGGCAGCTTGGCAAAGGGTGCCGCTTGGATTGTATTGAATTGCGAAGACTTAGTTCTGGGTACAAGATAGATGCCCTGCTTTATAGTGCAGAGGCTCAACTACTCCTTAAAGCATAAAGCATATTCCTACTTGGTTGCCAAGGCACCATGATCAACTTGGTTGCCAAGGAACCTACACCATGATTACAGCAAGGTAAAAGTAGATACTTAGATAGATAACTAGATAACTAGGTAAAGCACTAGGCTAATACCCATCAGGTCTCCCCTTAGCCTTGTGCACCTGTTGTGTTGATCAGCTTCAGCCCATTCTGCCTCTCATTTCTTGGAATTTGGCCTTGCCCGAGACTTGGTCGAATGTCTGCTAGCCGATCGGCCGGCTTGAGATGTACTCAGCCCGATGCTTCCATCTTTAAGACACAACATGGATGAAATGGTACTTGATCCCGATGTGTTTGCTTCTCTCATGGAAGACTGGATTCTTGGCCGGGGCAAGTGCTGACTTGTCTGTCCACCTTCAAGTCCACCACTTCAACTGCCTTGCCGAGGAGCTCGGCCAGAGTCTTGACAACCACACGGCTTTGAGTTGCAAAAGAAAGGAGGCGGCGATGTACTCGCTTCACGCCTTGAGAGCGCCACCAACTTCTCGCTTGATAGATTGCCACCGACCGTGCAATTGCCGAGGAAGAACAGAGCTCCACTCATGCTTTTGCTTGTGTCAATATCGCCGGGCGAGGTCGTCCGCCACAAGAGCCGATGAAGCGAGCCTTGCTTGGAGCTTTGGTGAAGTGAAGCCCATAATCAAAAGCGTGCCAAAGAACGTGGCGGAGGATCCGCTTGATCGCAGCTTGATGCTCCAGCGTGGCCGCTCCATGAATCGACCGACGGCCGACGACGGAAGGAGATGTCGGGCGTGTGTGCACCAGGTAGCGCAGATCGCCGACGAGGCGCCGATAGTGGGTGGGATCGACCTCAAGAGCGGTGCCGCGCTTGCCGAAGTCGGCCGCTCCTCCATTGGAGTGTGGGGCTGGGTTACAACCCTCCATTCCCCAAGCTCCGTGATCCTCTTGGCATAGTGAGATTGCCCGAGAGTGATCCCGGGCGGCGGGGCGCTCGTGTACTTCAACGCCGAGGTAGAAGCCGAGGAAGCCGAGGTCGCCATGTCGAAGGTGCTCTTCATCTTGACCTTGAACGCCTTTCACTTCGCCTCGGCTCTGGCCGGTGATGATCAAGTCGTCGACGACACCGACAAGCAGACAGGCGCCCGCGCCCGCCAGCATACATTGCGGCCTCATGGTTGCTCTGGCTGAAGCCCATCTCCTTGAGTGTGGCGTCCAGCTTGGCATCCCATGCCCGCGGCGCCTTGTCGCATGCCGTAGAGAGCCTTGCCTTGCTAAGGCGGTAGACCTTGCCTTCTTCTCCGGCGGCGTAGGTAGCCCGGCGATCGCTGCACGCATACACCTCCTCCATGAGGTCGCCATTGAGGAAGGCGGACTTCACATCCATGTGATGGACATGCCACCCTTCCCCGAGCAGCGAGCAAGTAGAACTCTGACTGACTCCATCCTTGCCACCGGAGCAAAGGCGTCGTCGTAGTCCACGCCCTCTTGCTGGACGAAGCCACGCGCCACAAGCCGTGCCTTATGCTTGATCACTGCGCCCGGCTCGTTCTTCTTGAGCTTGAAGACCCACCGGGGTGATTGGCCGGTGACCAGCGGGAGTCGCACCGGCTCAGTGCGGTTGTGCTCGACCGCCTTGAGCTCCTGCTCCATCGCTGCTCGCCAAAGGGGGATCATCCTTGGCCTCGGCGAAGCTAGCCGGCTCTCCGGCGTGGCTGAGGTGGAGCTCGGCGAAGAGGCGCGTTGCAGGCGGCGGAGTGGGCTGTTCGCCGAGGAT
This sequence comes from Chrysopogon serrulatus, assembly GCA_015844335.1. Taxonomy (NCBI): domain Eukaryota; kingdom Viridiplantae; phylum Streptophyta; class Magnoliopsida; order Poales; family Poaceae; genus Chrysopogon; species Chrysopogon serrulatus. Next base: position 57,744 of record JADLZL010002944.1, on the reverse strand, counting down.
GTTGGAGAGGGTGCGGTAGCGCAGCTGATCACCGTCGTAGAAGGCGTCGAGCCGCTCCTCATCATCTTCGAGCGGGGTGGCGAATTCCACCTCATCTCCGGCTTCAGTTGCTTCCGCCGGCAAAATAGAAATGCCCTAACTTATACTTTTGCCTCTAGCATTCCATTTTGCTTCTCATCTTCCTTCATCTCCAAGTGTGGTACTTGATCACTTGTGGTCATCTCCATCACCTTGATCACCATTCCACCACTTGGCTTGGACTTTCCCTTCCTCTAATGCTACACACTTAGCAATAGGGTTAGTCCTAGGTTTCATCAATTAGCCAAAACCAAACCAGGGCTTTCACTTGGCCGACCTTGGCTGGCGGCTGAGCACATTAGGGACTTTGTGTCCTTGCTTGGTGGTGCTAATAGAGTCTCTAACTCGTATATGTTTGTAGTGATTACATCCGATTGCGAATGAGTGATTCTAGTGTGTTGCATTAAGAGATTGTAAGGTATGGCACTAAGTGATCAAGTTGCAAGCCAGTGGTGCTTATTACTCTTGAAGGTTGCCACCTCCTAAATGGCTTGGAGGCTTGTGGGAATCGTTGTAGCACACTCAAAGATTGAGTGGTGCTCTGATTGCTAGTCATGTGGAGTGATATTCTGAGGGGGATTGTGCTCACCCCATGGGAGATCGCAAAGAGCAACTCTAGTAAAAAGAGAGATATGAAGAGAGACAAGTGGTTCGGCACGATCAAGTGCTAGAGCTCGTGGTGAGCATTCCGGTGGGAGAGCGTGACTTGAGGGTCACCGCTAGCAAGAGGACCGGCGATAACCTTGGAGCTTGTCTCAACGAAGACTAGCTTGGCGGCAACCAAGTGAACCTCGGTAAAAAATTAATGTGTCATCTTGTCTACTCTTCTCGTCGGTTTGCAAAGTCTACGATCACTAGCTTGTCATTACTTGTTCATGACTTATGCTAGTGAGTAGTGGTTGCTCTTATATAGCTAGTTGGTTTTGTGTAGCTTGCTAGTTACCTTCTTAGCTTGTGTAGTTTAGAAGTAGTGATTGCGTGCCTAATTGGCTTGTGTAGCCTTGCTAGTCACATTGTTTAGTTTGAGTAGCTAAGCAATTAAGCTCACTAGTTAGGCTTATGTAGCCATGCTTGTGAGAACTACTAGTGTGTTTAGACTTTATATGCTTTGCTTACTAGTATGTGTAGGTGCTCTCGGTTTGAATAATGACATTCAAAATTGATCCCACCCCTACTGGGTGTAATCGGATCTCATTCCTATTGAATTAGATTTCTTTTACATTTATATAACCAATGCTCCAACCAAACACTCAATAATAATGTATAGAAGTACATAAATAACACAAATCATATAAAAGCAATTTGCTCACTCAAGAAAGCAAGTGAAAATTATCTACAGATGGGGTCTGGCTTGTTCCAAGTTATGATAAGAGTGCACATGATCTAAAGAAAGTGGAGACAGAGACAACCTATCCTAATTATTAGTACTTGCAAGCAACTTTTCTATATAATGTCCACCTACATACCCTGCACCAGTATTTGATTTTTGCGAGGACCACACATTGGATTCACACTCACCATCAACAGCCTAAAAAGATGTAATTCACTAAACTTGTTTAGTTTATAAGAAATGCTACCTTAGCTTGTCAAGACTAATTCTTTTTTACTCTCATGTCATATTTATTACAATCAAGTTTCATGCTCAACTTAAAATGACATGTTTAACAATAGTTCAATGATGAAGCAATACTATATTGAAATGTTTCATTTTGTATTGCTGTGTTTTCTATGTATAAAAACAATAAGGATGTAGATGTAACATTTTGGAAAAAGAAAAATACTCTTCACTTAGTCACAATTTATTTGGATGCAATGTGATATGTGTCTAGTGTGATACATGCCAATATGGATCTATGCCCAGACAAGAACTTCTCAGCAACAATGACAAGATACTTGATTCACAAAAGAACTCAACTTTCATTTATATGATGATAAAAGCCTCGCACTTTTTTATCTAGCTACCCCGGCTTGGGGTGGAGATAACCATTGATTGGTGCCAAGTGGTAACTATCCAAATAGTTGACACAAAATATCCTAGTTATAAAATATGGTCAGCTTAATATAATATCTAGCTTCTACAATATTCTTGAACTTTCTATTATCTTCTCCTTTGTATGAAAAGGGCTAATCCTATATGTCAAATCTTCCACATATATATATGTCTCTTCCTTTGCTATGAAGTTAGCTTTGAATATTTCATGGCAAATATATTCTCTCTTGTAATCTCCATGTCTTTCTAAAATCCTATCAAGTATGCATTACTATTTTCAATATATATAACATAAAAATTTGGATAATTGGATGAGTAATATGGTAGAGTAGTGACTTAAATTATGTATTTTGAAAAGTATAAACATAGCCAAACCAATATAGTATAATGCTATAATCACATATATTACTTTGTAAATAATATGATAAATTATTCATTTGTACTGTGCTTATATTCACTCATATTAATTTTAGAAAAATAAATAAATAAATGATAGGATAAGTTCTTAAAAAAAGAGTAGGCAATGCAAGTTTAGTTCATTTTTACTCTTCTAATTATAAGACAATAAACTATCATAATAAAAATATGGATCTTTTAGACTTGCTTTGTATTTTTTTTTTTTTTTTTTCTTAATTTTAGCTTAGTAATAAATGATATTCTTTGTAACATAAATAATAATTATAATATTCAAAAGTTGTGCTAGATATGACAAAAAAATACAAATAAAGATCATTATTCAAATAGAATGCTTAACCAACATAGTCGTTACATAAATTTATTTATTAGAATCGAGTGCTTTACCAATGTATTTTATAATCCACAGTGAACTAGTCAAAATTGTATGAAGTAAGAGTTAACTTAGAAAGTACCAAATGACATATTGGTGGCTTCACCTCCCTGTGTGTCTCTCCACACAAACCGATACATCTGACAAAGTCTTACTTGTATTGTTGTTCTTGTTGCTTAAAAGAGTAATTTCAATCAATATAAAAAATCTCACATATAGCTACAAATAAGGGGTTATATCAAAAGATTGCTTAACTATATAGCGTAATAGTAAAGAATATAAATTTAGACATCAGATGGTAGAAAGACGCTCTGATCTTCAGGTGAACATTCAACTTTATAGAGACAGCTGACTCGTTGATCACAAGCCTAAACTCCTCCGCACACTAGCAATAATCTAGTACCCGTATAGAATTTTTATCCAATAATTAAAAAGTAAAGGCAACAATAAATACATATCATACTTAACAAATATAACATGAGTTAATGAGGCTCCAAAGCCTAGAACTTATGTCTCAAAAAGTAAATGCAAGCAATAAGTACATATCCTAGACGAGAATAATTTATCCTAGTATTAAACCACATGATCATAAAGCAATATCTTGTCCCATCAGTATCATCTCATCAAAAACCATCTGTATTGTCATCCACCTTGTCCATCAATCTCATTCTACTATATTCTATTAGTTTTCTGGCCCGCTTGTGACCGTGAGCATGGCTGTTATAATAAATTACACTCTATAGAGGTGTACTGTACACTTTAAGCATGAATCGCGATTTGCCCTTTTACCCGAGGTGGCCAACCTCTTCACCCACCTCCAAGGAAGTTAGATGTTGGCAGTAATTAACGACAATTTTATACTGCCAACTATGCTCTAAAAAGGGGATACTTAGTATATATTACTCACATATACCTGTACTATTGACCTATGTCCACTTGTATTGGAGCAACATTGTTTTGCAGGAGACATAAAAAAGAGATGAAAAATATCACAAGAATACACTTTTTGGCAAGGCATATTTCATAAAATAAAGCAAAGAAAGTATAGGAATGATAAACATGGGATTGACTCAAATGGATATGCGAAGACTGAATGATGAATCAGAGAACTATTTTATTTTTATATGCAAACAATGCAAAAATAGGGTGGATGAATGTGGTTAAACAAACATGATATGGTTTTAGAAATGAAAATTAAACGAGTTATATGTATGAAAATCTAGACTTAGCTCGTAAATTGAACCATCTAACAATATCATCATACCTATTGGACAGGCCAACATATGATACCGAGATAGTCCTGTTTAACATACGTCTACTATGAAGCTAGACTAAGAGCATCGAATAGAAAGATAACAGAAATTGCCATCTAACTAGACTAGGCATGGTGCCCGAATACAACTCAAAGACTAGAAGCCACCCAAAGAAAGCACTAGATATATCATCAACTAAGTAACATATAGTGGTGAAAATAATATTAGAGAAAATCAAATATTTTTGGTTGGTTCTCTCGTACCTTGATCAAATCATCATTCACAATTTAAAATTGAATTGTGAGTGATGCATTATAGTTGTTCCGTTACATATGATGGTTTTGTTTGGTCTTGATGGGGATCTTCTTTTCATCTACATAGAATTAGTGTGTACATATATGTATACCTATCAGTGAGATGGCATGATGGTGGAGTTGATTGTTCGTGAACGATCGGGCACTCTAGGTCCGTGATGATTTTTTCAAGTTTTTAACCAGAAAATAGTGGCAAACTAGGTTAGCAGATATCAAAGCTAATATCAAAATCTTTATGCCAATTGTTTTCTCAGCAACAGCGCCAGAAAGCTTATTGGCATTTTTAGCGTCATCACTAGGTTTATATTTACAACAACATCGCCAGAAAAAGCCTATTGGTATTAGTTAACGCAAACAAAGAACATATAATATGATATACTTTGGTACAAAGTGGTTATTGCAACTTTAGACTATGCATTTATGTAATTAAAATAAACAGTAAAAATTTTGTACTAAAGTATACTATATTATATGTTCACCATATAATCTACTCACGTAGAGTTTAACAAAATTAGATTTTCTATTTTATAATTTGTCTATAATTTACTATGATTTTTTTAGAACTCAACCAAAATAAGAAAGACAACTATTGTTACTGTAGCAAACTTATTTTACTATAGTGAAACCACTGTTGAAAACCATTGAGATATAAAAATTAAAAAATTTGTTTTACCTGATTTAAAAATTAGAAATAACATGTAGACTTTCATATATAAAAATTAAATAAAAGTCCTAAAAATTTCCTGGTTCGGCGAGAGAATTGGACTCCATCAGAAAAGCAGGCCGATTGGGGTTGTCGAGTGGATCTATTTTGCGGAGCAGGGGGTGGGGGCTAAGCAGGCTTGTGGACAAGGCCATGCCGCCTCACCCAGCAAGGCGTAGTCTACGCACGTATTAATGTTAATGGGATCGAAACAGGGTAAGAAGGGCCATAGATTCCCCACGCCTAGGTCAAATAGCCGCCGCCGTGGTTGGCCACTTCCAATCTCGCCAAGCAAAGTCGAGGAGTATGCAATTCCTCCAACGATCTATCGGTAGAGTTGGCTCCGATGTGCCTCGCTTGTGCCGGTGGCCCACAGCGCTTGTACGACGAGGAGATCCACTCAAGCCGTTAGCATCAGCACACCCAGTTCTGAAAAGTCTTTATGGGTCTGTTCTTGCCTCCTCTCGTTTCTGGCTTCCAAACATTTATCGCTATATTTGCCATGCAATTGAATTTTTGGATCTGTATTCTGACGAATTATATATCATCACGCGCCTTGCAATGGATTTTGCGATTTGGATTCTGACGAATTCTTTCTTTAATCCATCTCTATGTATGTGTGATATTATTCGAAAAGCAGGCAGTTTTGATGTTGATTTTTGGAGCAGAAAGGAATTGATATGATCCATTTTATTTTAATACGGACTATGTATTGTATTATTGATCTTCTATATTCTTGTGTTAGATCTATGTATAAAGCCCCCCGGAGGCTTATTTCCACCGAGTTCATGGGTGCGCACAAGGTTACAGATAATCTGAGGACAGCGGCATCTAAGGAGTTAATAGAGTACAATCCCACACTGGATGATACACCTACTGCAAGGATCGTACGAAATAGCAGCCACCGTGATGGTGCCATATACAATAATAAGTGTCTACAGGAAGACTTCTTTGAGGGTGATCTTGCTGACCGTAGCGAGAGTAAGTGCTTCAAATGACCAAATTGGTTTTCCCATTTTGATCCGTAATATTGAATAAGTATTTTTTAAGTATATATTGAGGAATACATGTGCAGACTTAATTGGCCTTATTTGGCAGCTCTTTAGATCTGAGTATTTGTAGCTCCACGAAATTTTGGATGGCTGTATAGCTGTAGGAACGTCGATAACATTTAGATGAATCATTTATACTTTGGACGAAGAGCATCTCCAAGAATCTATAAAATTTACTTTCTATAAATCGTCATTTGGAGAGTTATTTGAGTAAAAGTTGCTTTTTGTGCGCACTCTAGAGTGGCATTCTTGCTCTCCATATTTGGAAATCTGGAATAAAGCATGTTTATATTTGGAGATCCAATTAGAAGGCAGTTGGGTATTTTATGACCAAAATCTCTATCCTTATCCTTATAAGATACGAAGGAGTTGCTCTAAATATAAATATTAATTAGGAATAATAGTCTCTTGGGAGTTGCTCTAAATATAAATATTCATGTCATTTCTAATTTTAGTCTATAAATACAGATCCAATCTGGATCTCAGATATGAAATTGTGCAAAACAAGTCCTTAGATTGGAAGCAGAGTCAACCAGGCTGGGTTGGACTTAGGCTGTTCAAATTGCATCGAAAATGAGAAGATTTTGTGCATATCTATTCACAATATTGGCTTGTGGCATTGTTAGATTAGTGGTCGGTGTTTAAAATAGTGGGCTATGGTCAGTGTTAGATTAGTGGTCGGTATTTGATTAGAAGTGTTTTAAATAGTGGGCTAATATTTAGCGATGACCTCGTTGAACGTTCTGAACTTGTGATGAACTGTGTAATTTCGTTGCCTTGGTAATGAGATTCAGTTTTGGCCATTGTGGAAAAAAAAATTAGCGATGACCTAATGAGGATGTAGTTGATATAAGTGGAGTCATGTAAATGGTGGTGGTGGGCATTTGGTTAACCAAAATTTATGCCTTGGGTAATTTGGGTTGAAAACTGCTACCCGAAGATTCACCCAAAAAATCAATACCTGAAATGTTGGCCACCTGAGATTTAGGGTTTGGATATAATCCTAAATTCCCCAATTACGGCAGCATGGTCAATGAAATAAGAAAATCCAGTCAACAAATCAGACCAATTTTCATATATAGAATCAGTTGAGCAGAGATCAATAGAAGGAAGAACTCAAATCCATGAATTGATTCCAAAAATTTCCAAATTGAAACAAAATAAAGCTCGTTGTGAATAATTAGCCAGGCTTTCATTCATTGTATTTCGGGTGATTCAGTTACCTCGTATAAGAACTTGAATTTTCTAAACTATATTAGGGTATTCAGAGTTGATACCCAAAGTAGGATATGAATTTTTGGGTATTTTGGGTTTGTGATTCAGTTTTTGTGCCCACCCCAACATGTAGATCGTGACTTGTCCAAAATATGCCGTTTACTGATTGCACTATGGCATGGGCATGGGCACGAATCCAGCCACCCAAATTTCCACCCTTCTGTGCACGCAACATCGCTAAGATGCTGAGTAAATGTACCATTCACTAGCTAAACAAGTCTAACATTATTCATCCGCGATACTTTAAAAAGTTTAAACGTGATTTTGGCCATTTAATTAATCATTTACCCCCTAAACTAGACTCAGACCTGGCTATTAGTGTTTAAAGGTCGTTTAGGCGTCCTAAACACTTGTTTAGGCAAACATTGGTTGTACTAGCTACTTCGCCTTCATTCGTGGAGCATTGAGATATTTCTAGTAAAATCTGGAGATTGTAGTGACACCATTTCCTTTGTAATATTTGGACCTAGCTATTTTTTTGCCCAGAAAACCCACAAGAGCATTAACTTATTTAGTTTCATGTTTTGAATAAGGGTTGCAATCATACCATGTTTGGCTGGACACTTGGCCAGGTGGGCCCATGTTATTTGCATTTGTTTTATTTCTAGAAGATTCTAGAAAAGTTGTCATAGGGTCAGTAAGCAATCAGAGAGGAAGTAATGGAGATGCACATAAATTGGGGTCTTAACTTTCTTTTCATTTTGTAGCGCCCGTGCGTTGCTACGGGATACTAATCATCGCATATGCATCCATGAATCACACTGAACAAAAGAACATCATTTGAACTTTGTATTGGTTCATTTGCCTCCTCAAAAGTAAATTGGTTCTAGCCACCCAAGGTGACATGCATACAATGATAAAAAGGACACTGATTAGATGGCTGCCTGCTATCCAAATTTTTATGCTCATTGTATATAGCATCACAGCTTTCTAGATATTAACTTGTGCACAAATACTCAAATATCACATAGAAACATATGCTGGTAATGCTTAACAAAGACATAGTTACATACAGATACAAAGATTTGACAAAAAAAAAAGTATCTAAAATAATTTATCCAATAGCTGGTGAACCGTCCCGTCTATGCATCACTACAAAAGCAAGATTATGCAGTGCAAAACTTCTACTCAACAAGGGCAATAGGAGGCTGATCATCCTTCCTCCTTGATTCCATTAAACACTACAAGTTTGACCAGAGAGATTCAGAACAAAAGAAATAGAATCCATGAAGGCCTACATGGTCAGAGTACAGTCCTGGCTGAATTCAAGACCCAGGAATCATTTCATAGCTATCGGCTTCCTAAACTGTAGCACTATAAATATTAATATATGAAAGAATGAAGCAAAAAAGCAAAAATTTACTTGTAAGCATTTCTTCCTCACTTTTGGTTTCAGTGTTTCACCCAAACACATTAGCCCACGATTAATCTTTTCACACAATACATGGATGCAAACATAAGGATGTATTTATATTACATATAATTCAAGTATAAGGGATGTTGGAAACACAATCACATTGTTTCTCTCTTATAACACATGTAGTTTCACATAAGGATGTATTTATATATATCACATATAATTCAAGTATAATTTGTTGTTTCACACTACAAATTTACACACCTTGCTTGATCTTCACAACCAAGCACTATCTCCATATATATGACAAGATTATTTCCAACAAGGGACTGGAAAAATTAAGAGAAGCAAATATAGGAATAAGAAAAGGCATTAAGCTACCTTTCTTGTTATATGGAAGGTACTTCTTTTTGCATTATACATACATTAGATGTCCTTAAATCAATGAATAGCTACAAGCTCCATTAAAGAACTTGCAGCAGGTATATATATCTTGGATATTAGTGTATTATAAGATTCTGTATTGTCTGACAGCCTTCACAAGCAATAGAATACAAGCAGGAAGATTTATACCTTTAATTTGTCGAGCGAGAAGTTCTTGCTGGACATTTTCAAAAAAACTTCTATCAGGTACTGACCAGCAGTTGTGGATTCCTCACCCGGATCATGATAAAAAGAAGATAACTAACAAGCCTCAAACTGTTCTGCGTATCATTCAGCCACATTTGTAGTAGCAGGAAAATAGAGGTCACCGACCCTTTACCGAGATCATTGGTGAGCTCAACTTCAAGAGAATCAGCCTGCTGACCAACCAATGGCTGAGCACATGAACGCTGCTGCCATGTGAGCCTCCCTCATTTTCATGTCACTAAGTCTCCACGGTTCATTTTCATGTCACTAAGTCTCCACGTCCAGACACAAGAAAAAAATATTCAAGGAATTCACACTATCTGGATTCATCCAGCATCATATCGGCAGGAAATAGTTAGCTTACTATGTATAAACTAAGCACAATAATGCACACAATCAAGGTTCACTTTCTCTAAGATCCAATCATGGCTTTCCACCCACTTCAAGGCAGACACATGCAATGGATCCAGAGGCCAATGCTACAACCATTCGCCAATACCCCCTCCTCCCACGTCATTGGATCCCATATCATGCAATGTTATACCTCTTTCTGCATAGAGTAGAAAATTGATTCTCACTGTATCGTGGGCACACCAAAAAATGCACACCATATATCTTAATTCACATGACTTTCATCTTTTTTTTCCATCTTATAGTAAGAGAAACCAACCTTACTAAAACAAAGATTGTAATTTCAGAACACCCAACAGTTTTTAGTCTACAAAACTGTAATAAGTAGATAAGAGTATATAATTTTACACACTTTAAAAGCTCTACAGCAATAAAAAAAATTATTGACATAACGGCAAAAAAAGCTCTACAGCAATAAAAAATGCACACCATGGCAAATTTACCATTAGAAGTGAAGACACTCTAAAGGGATTAGACACCGCTGGCTCCTGCTGCAGTCCGCGCTCCGGCTCTGCCCCGACCTGCTGAGCTTCTAGATTTCAGGGCCAATCCCAGCTGCGCCATCACTTCATGTACAGCCAGCAACGCACACGGCAGCGGCGTATCAAGCCACAGGCGGACGACAGTGCGGAGGAGGCTGGACTGGACCAAGCCCATGTCTTCGGTGGTATACCCCCATTGAGTCGGAGGTGTTGGCCATGGCTTTGGTTGCTCAAAAGGACAGATTGGGAGGAGCACTGGAGCAGTCAAGTTTCCAGATTTATGGATCAGGTAGGAGGATCAGCGGGGATGGCGTTCTTTGGTTGAATCTGAAAAAAATCAACAGAGATAGGTCTGAGGTCATGATAGTAATGTTGGAGTTTGGGGATTTTTGAGATGGATTTAGTGTGTTGCTAGCTGCTGCTGTTATTGGAGAGAAGAAAGCTGCTAGATGGATGATCTGCTCCTGGTGCTTGCAGGAAGGAAAAAGGAAGAGCTATATTCCTAGAAAAAAAAAAAAAAAAAGAAGAGCTACCAGTTGCTGCTAAGGTCTTGGGGAGAGAACAACAGAGAGGAGGCGTGCTGGCGATTTGACCTGCTGCTTGCCCATTTGAAGGAAGAAAAAGAAAGAAGCCAACCATGGGATTCTGCTCGGTGGAGAGAAATCGATGCAGATACTAGGAAAGTCTGGTGCTTTCTTTTTTTGATTGATCGATGCTTAGTGTTCGGTGAAAAAAGTGTTCTTTTTTTGGGAAGTCTTAGCTCTGGGCTAAGCATTTGCGTTTGGCTTAAATTTAGCTTTGTCAGTACTGAATTCATAGAGAATTAGTACATGGAAAAAGCACAACAAGAACTTTGATTTTGCAAAAATATCTTATACACATCGTATGTAAATTGTGGTAGTCGATAGTCATTATGAACACGTACAATTATTAAGATCTGAACTTATTTCATTTTAATCCAAAGACAGATTTGTATTATGTGTTGTAAAAGTGGTTGGCTACGTACAAACAGCACGTTGTTAATAGCAAATTGAAAACATTGTATGTTTTTCATTGTTATGGTGTAATAAACATGCAAAATTAAATTGCCATGGCATTGATTTTGGCCTGACTAGCAAAAAGACCTTTAGATTTGCTTGTTGCTCCCGTTGCAACGCACGGGCAATCAGCTAGTGTATGGTAAAGAATGGTTTTTGGTTTTTACTTTATGTAGTACAATAACACAATAGTTTACCTGGTGTATGAAGTGGCAATTTTTTATCTTTGGTGAAGCTCGGTTGGAGCCAATGATGTTCTCGAAGCCCACAGATGTGATGATGTTTCCACAACACATGTTACAATTTTTCTCGGTGCTGCTGTCCAAAAGTCTGATCAGCAATGGCTCAATACAATTATATGGATACATAGCAGCACGGGATGAGAGGGATGGCAAGCTTAACTATATTGTAAATTATAGCAGGGATAACCCCATCATTGTGCGGCAGGTACACTTCTATACTTATCTGTAATTATTGCATGTTAATGTTGTTCTTTTTAAGTCCAATTCTTTCACTTGCATAAAGATTAAACCCACTTCTTTTGATGTTTTTCACAACTACACAATCTCCTTAATTTATAAAACTTGGAATAGAGGGGATTGGGTTCTGAGGATAGAGAACTGAAGTATTGTAGTAATTGTGCCTTTGGTTTCTGTTTATCAATAGTGTTATTCTGTAATATGGAAGCGTAGGCTTGTTTGCTGTTTATGCATATATTTTATTATATAACATAAATATTCACATATTTTATTTGAATTTTTCCATGAGTGATCTGCCCGTGAAGCCATTCACAAGGATTTGGCCAACCTTTTTATCCATTGCAAATTCGTTGTGTCCTAGCATCAATACCAGCAACCATCCAGCAGCATAGAGCTGCATGTCTTGAACCTAACAACACTCATCTGGCTGAAAACTGTTATACCTCAATAGCATGGGATAACCTCGTAATGCACATTTCAGATGCAGTTAAATGTATGAGCAGGTCCCTAAACTTGTCAAGGTGCGTCACTTAAGTCCGTGAACTTTGAAAAGGTATTTCTAGGTCCCTGAAATTGTTAAGTGGTGTACCTTGGTGGTCAGTATGGTCCTGTAATGGACTTGTGGTGCACCATTTTTTTACAAGTTTTGATGTGTGTGGTGGTGCACCATTTAACAAGCTTAGGGGCCTAGAATGCATTTCAAAGTTCGTGGACCTAAGTGGCACCCCTTGACAAGTTCAAGGACTGCTGATGCATTTAACTCTTTCAGACATGATGTTTGCAGCAACGTGAGCATGGTATTTAATAATTTTGTCCTAAAAAACTTGTTTCTTGCACATGATCAAATTGGACCCCCTTCCAGCTGAATTTCTGATGTACCTTGTTTACAAGAATTATCAACATTTATAGTATCATCTGGAGCTTTTGCTTTCATCCATTTTCCATAAGCTTATTGTCAAATGTCATTGCAAATCATTCGAAATCTCAATTGCGGACTGTTATATCATACACTCGTATTCAGGATCAAGAGAATAAAATAATCATTTAATTTAATCACGCGTCTATAAGCATTTTGGGCTTTGGGCTGGCATATTACATGGCAGTTCTGACTGGCAGCAATAAAGTGAAGAGGTGAAAGACAGGCAGGAAAAATATTTCAGAAGCATAAACGGTTCAGGAAGGTTATCTTCCTCCACACTATTGAGATCCTCTCCTTTGATTTCCTCTGTGATTTGCTTAGGAGATCCTCTCCTTTGATCCTCTGTGATTTGCTCAGGCCCGTGGTTCAATCTTGCTGTAGGCAATGGGTGGTGACAGTGGTACCAGCATGGGTTTTGGTTGCATATGTCAGCAGTGGTGTATATCAGGAGCGTGTTGTGACTGTAGAATCGCCGGTTCCTGACTGCAAGGATTTGGTCAGGTGCGTTGTCTAGTGAATCTGCACTTTTGATCTGAGCACACAAGAGGAGCAGGTTGGGGTAGATTGATTATGTGCATTGTGCCGCTGTGCTGGAGTCAGCACCTGTAATCTCTCCATGGGAGTTCAATTTGTGGTGACTCTGATGAGCACTGGTTGCAGCTGCAAGAGGGCTTGGATACAGGCGTACTGCTGCATCCAACAGGAAGACGGATGGCCTGAACTGCGGGCACTGGGAGATCATGTGAGTGTTGGTGGTAATGCATTGTTGTTGCAAAGCATATTCTGTGCTTTGTGCGCCCCTGTGATCAACAGAATGCCATACCAAGTAACTGCATCCCATATGTTCAATGGAATGCATAACACAGGTTTTGCTTCTTCCTGAGAAAAAATGGAGGCAGAAATTACTGCGGCTGAGAAGTACCTGTACCAATCTGGTCTGGACATGAAGGGAGTGCAGAGAGCAAGTGCAAGCTATGGCTGGCTGCTAGTGATTCACTTGGTATGTTTGATGAAATGCCTCATCTGGATGTGGTGTAGGTGATGCCATCCATTCTTGATGTACCTGAGAACTTGACATCTGCATTTGAGACCCATTGCAGCTTATTGCGACAATTGGGCGGGGGTAGGGAGGAGTCTGACTATGACATGAGAAAGCCGGTTGTGGATCAGATCACCAACCATTGAGCACTGAGTGGTTGACAGACCAAGTGTGTGATGAAATGCCTCATGTGAATCTTGTGTGAGATGAGGAGTTGTTGCACAGGCACGATGCACATGAGGGCTTATTCAACTAACGAGTGGTGGAGAGTTTCTATATGATGCAGAATTATCAGTGATGAAATGCTTGTCTATAATGGTGACTTGGCTTCATCAATGAATCTTGGTAAGGGTGCTACGGCTACACATCATGGGTTTGAAGAAAGGCTTGGGCTTGATATAGTCAAATAAAATTTCAATGAGGTTGGTAACAACTTGCAAGTAGAAGAAGATGCTGGTTTTGGAATGGTGTTGCATTCTGCTGGAGGTGTGGTAGACCTCTTATTACTGACCATCAACTACAAGGGTCATTTAAACCATGTCTGTTATGGGGCATGTTCTATAGATGAAATTTGACTGCAATCACTTGGTTATCTTTGATGAAGATCAAGGAGTAAGTGGTGCTCAGTATGTGATCCATGAAATGCCACCATGGAGGCAAAGTGCATTTAGCCCAGAAAATGGTGATATGTTGATTCAAGGTCAGTTTTCCATCAATACTTTCATGAAGTTCAAATGATTAGTCCTTGGATTGTGAACTAAATAAACAACTTCTGAGTTCTTATTCTGACATGCAATTCAATCAATGATCACAAAAAAGACAAAATCGATGGTTGAACTTGATGACTTATCATTATTTCTGGAGCTCGCTGGTGGTTATTCAGATAGTTTGAAGAAATGCTTGCTGTGATCTCAAGTGCTATGATGTCCAGACTTGGTGGACAGGAGACAAACAATGCTTGCCCTTTTGATACTCCTTTGTTGTTCCTAGAACATGAAATGATTCACGCACATCAATGACAAGGTCGACCAGGGAGTAATACTGCACAAGTGTTCAAGGGAATCTTAGCCATTGGTTCAAGCAAAGAACCGAGGATGCAGCAAGTGTTCCCATCCCATCTCTTAGGCTTTCACAGTTTGGTCGAATGAACCACTTCTCAAGTGAAGAACCGAGGATGCAGCACCTGTTCCCATCCCATCTCTTAGGTTTTCACAGTTTGGTCGAATGAGCCGCTTCTCAACCTGTTCTGCTTCTTCCCAGAGAAAAAGGTGTCTTGGGAGGGAATCACACACCATGCATGTGTGCTTCATTCTCAGAGTGCACATGTGTGGATGGTCATCTGGGCCACAGGAGTGGATGGTGAGCTGTGTGGCCAGATTTGGTGGTGCACATTAGGTAAAAATGAGTTGCTAAGCTTGTTTTGGCCCTGGTGACAGTGCACTCAGATCTCCCTAACACCCCTCCCAATCAGCACAATCCTACCCAGATAAATGTTCTTATATATATATATATATATATATATATATATATATATATATATATATATATATATATATATATATATATATATATATATATCCTACTCCCGGGAGTAGTTACTCCTATCTTTAAAAAACTATATTACGTATGTGTTAAACATACTTGTTTATCACTTTGAGTATATTTATATATACTCATACTAAGATACTTCTCAAATCTTAGTATGCGAAAAAATTTTAAAGGAACCCATATTTTTTAATATATTACGAAAATGCCACTGACTGTAGTATATAAAATAAGTATAACCACATACTCTATGTATGCATGCATACTTGACATATATACTATCATAAATAGTCTAGTATGATCATATACTTTATGTACATACACTTTGTTTGGTCATATACACTCTAAATCAAGAGATATACACATGGGAGTAACTACTCCCTAGGAGTAGGATGGAATTTCCCTATATATATATATATATCTTCTTTCTATTTCTACTCCTCAACATCGGTTGAGATGGTTTGGACATGTCCAACGGAGGCCTCCTGAGGCGTCGGTGCGTAGTGGAGTTCTAAAGTGGGTCGACCTAAACTGACTTGGGACAAGTCGGTTAAGAGAGACCTTAAGGAGTGGAATATCTCTAGGGATTTAGCTATGGATAGGAGCGCTTGGAGACTAGCAATCAACGTGCCTGAACCGTGACCCTTACTCTATCTGTCTGCCTTTTATGTGTTTCTCTGTTTCGTGTCTCTTTTGGGTTTCACCTCTAGCCTACCCCAACTTGTTTGGGACAAAAGGCTATGTTGTTGTATCTTCTTTCTACTCCATTTGATGCAACGTCTGGTTGCTCGCTTCATCTGTGCACAAATAGAAATTCCATGCTGTTCTATAAAAGCATATAACATAATTAGTTTTACATCCAAATCTGCTTGGGTTTCCAGCTTTATAGAGGCTAAATGACAACTTAATGGGCTAATCCCGTCCAGGACTACTACAGTACTACCAAAAGAAAGCCACCAGCAAAGGCAATACCATGGTTTTACTGAACCAAACTAGAGTACTAGCTCCTTCAAAGCAGGCCTTGTCATTTCATAGCTGGTTGGGTAAGTCCTACCTAATAAACTGTACTAAGGAGGCATTTGACAAACAAGAAATAGGGAGAAATTTATTGAATTGATGGCAATCCATGGCTGAGCTGAACTGTGCCATCAAATAATTTTGAGTTGTTTGTGTGCCAGCTGCCGATAATAATACCTCTAAGGGACAAACAGCTTGACATTCTAAGGACAGCAAATGAACAAAAACTATTGAGAAGTGAAATTTGTAGCTGCCCAATGGCTGGTTAGATACTCTTCAGGGGTCGATGCATGGATCTGAATTGGTTCCCTGGTGTAGGTTTTGCCAGGATATAGAAACTAACAGTCTTGCACAAGACTATCCAAATCTATGTTCTGGCTGCCCTCATTCCCGTCTAGTTGTCCAGGTATCCTTTCACTGCCCCTGTCACCCATTTACGATGGACCCACATGGGTTTTGGGTGCACAATTTGAATATCTTATGTTGGTGTTGTAGATGGAATTTGCCGACTTGCTGAGATGTTATACAAAAAATGGCAGTATATAGCTGCTGATAGGATGCAAGTATAGTGTACAGTATGCATATTTGTTGTCAATGCATTATATAGTTTTCTTACCGTGCCTTGTTATGTTTTATCTTAACATAATAACACAATAATCTGTGTACAATGTATGTTTGTAGAACTATTGGTTGTGTTTCCTAAAGCTTCAAAATTTGTGTTTATTTGAAAATGTTAGCACATGGTTACTAAGCATGGTATCTAAGTTTTAGGTATCTTATTTTGTTATGTAAGGCTATTAAATAATGACATTAACTTTTTGCAGGGTTCTCTGATTGAAATGACGGGCCCTAAGAGAGGTATCGAAATGTGTTCTATTGTTCTAATAGAATTTGACATGAGGATTAAGAGTGGATTACAGGAGGATGATGATCTTCAGCTGATTGATGGAGCATTAGAATGCTCAGGCGTCGATTATGAACCACGGGAACCAATTAAACAACGGATTATAGGCAGTTCTGGTGCAGTTGACATAACCTTGGCAGTTCTCGAGCATGCAGTGGAGGCCACAATAGAAGTAGTTGTTTCAGAAGTACAGAGTGGTTTAAGTTTATCTCTAAGCTCCTTCCTTGATGTCATGGATGCCTATGAAGAAGTCCAGCTTTTTGATGGCATCATTGCTCAGTCGGGGCCACTAAGAAGGTTCGTGGTTTCTGTCCCGGTTTATACTATGATGCTTTTGAAGGTTGAGGTTGGTAACGTTGCCAAGCATACTCGATATGGATCTGCTAGTCGACAGATTAAGTTTCAACCTAAGCTACATGGATGTACAAGACGACAGATAAGGCTTAAGGTTGCCACTATCTCGTTGAAGGTGACTTGGTCTTGTGTTGACTTCCCGGTGGTGCCTTATGTTTGACTTCTTGGTGATGCCTCATGTATGCCTCATGTAGTGGTTGGTTGTGATGTAAATCTTGCGCTGCATTTGTGCTTGGGTACTCAACATACTGCTTTTGTGCTGGGATTGGGAACTGTTTAGCTTGAAACTTATTGCAATGAATACTAGGCAATGCTAATGCCTCTTTCACAGCACCCAGTATTGGTTTGGTTATGTCAATTCAAATTTGTTGTCAAATGTAGTGAATAATATGGTTCTTTCCAAAATAAAAAGGTCAATTTCCCGTTTCCATTTTAATCTTTTGACTACACAGAGTGCCATCTGGCGGTTGTCAGTTTCCACTGCGTACGCTTTACATGACTAACAAAAGAAAATATAATGAGAGTTTTTTTCATGGAGTAATTAAGAAGGTCTAAAATTTTTTTAAAAAAAATCACTAGCTGTTGCCGCCCACATTAGGCCTCAGCGGTGTGTTGTAAAAAGCATGTACTCCTCTGTCACAAAAAGATGTCGTTCTCGTTTTTCGAAAATGACTGACAGCAATTTTTATAAATAATAAATATCATTGATTAGTATCATAATTAGTATCATCGAAAAGATCTTTAGATCTAGTTTTTTTTTAATAAATTTATTTAGAGATATAAATATTATGCGTATTTTTTTCATATCAAGTCAAATTTATAACAAGAACACCCAAAACGTCATCCTTTTTTGAGACGGAGGGAGTGCGTAGCGATGACTAGCACACGATGGTGGACTTAGGTAAAAGACGAGTGACGCTAACTGCTGCAGCCATTGCAAATGCTGAAGGTGCCTTTTGGAGCAAATTTTTCCTTAGTCAAACTTCTAAAATTAAAATTTTGAATTGAAACAAATGGTCATTAATCTAAATGCCATCTAGATATGGTCATTAGTCTGTAACTAGACATCGTACGGAAAACTTTAGAAAACTCACTGCCACCAAAATGGAAATGTTGTCTTGTGACCAAGCCGTATCTCCAAAAGCACGACAGTTTTCGGGATTAAAGCAAACTAAAGATGACGTCAAGAATGTGGCCAGAGAATTTATTTTGGTTCACGACTGTAGACGTCGGACAAAACAACGATGACTAGAAAATCCACCAGATGACCAATGGCTATCAAAATCAAAATTACAATTTTGGGGCAAGACAGAAGCACACATCTAGAGGTCGAAGTTCCCATGTTTCCCTTGTAGACTCGATGTATTCCTCTCTGAACGTTTGGTGCGTTGCCTACCATCACTGTCAGCTCCAGCACCTGCTTTGGTCCTTCCAATGCCTAGTTTCGGCAAGCCTCAATTCAATGATTCAATCCATCCAGCAAGACACATGCTTTGCATAATTTCTGTCCCAACAGAAGTTCATCAAATGCCCAGTTACTTCCACAAAAATGTTAAGAATTTGTAAGATACATAACAAGGGCAAAATCGTGCAGTTTGAATTCTTGGGTAAACAATTAGTATATGCCATGCATACAAAGCAAAGGACCCGTGGCACATTGTCGTGTTTCTAATAGGTTAGGGAGTAAACAAGGCTTCTTGAAGCACTAATGCATGTGTAAGCTATTTCAATGAAATTAGTCTTCATTGTGTCGGCTCTTCTTCAAATATACTAACGGCTTAAGGAGTACCTTAGCAGAAGCAGAGTGCTCGAGTATTCATGTTCCATATGCATAATGCATGCATAATAAGAATTCAATGTGTAGAAATGTAGCCACACATCGTTCACACGTTCCTTGCTCGGGCATCCTTGTTGTGGAGATTCTGAAATTTTCGCCAGATTTGATGATGTCTAGTATAGCCCTAGGCCTGCAACATTGATTGTCTACTGAGCCAAGGCTACTGAAAGGACATGCAGATATCCATTGAATATATGCAGATATCCATTTGGTGAATAGATGCCTGAATAATGATATAACCAAAGTACCAAACTAACCCATTCTCAATTCTAACAGAACCGTGGCACATGTCATAAATTAATAGATTTGTGGTATATGTTACTACAAGATTGGGGAAACGAAATTGAGCAGAAGTGTACTTATGCATATGGTATGGAAGAAAACACAGAATAACCTATAAATGCTAGAGCAGAGAATGATGATTGAGACCTATATTTTGATTTTAAGTACCGTCCCTAGCATCTTCTGATATTGGAATAAAGTGATCGTGTGGAAAAAAAAAAAAAAAAAGAATTGAACAGAAAAGGAACCAGATATTACATTATGTGGAAAAGTAATTTAGCTTTTTGAAGTATGCATACGTGCCATACAATTAAGGATTTAAAAATACACTTGAATAAAGTCACTGTAGTAAAAAAAAATGAAAATATAAGATATTTCATAGACAGGATGTATGACAATCTGAATCTCCTTCTCGCAGGTGCATTTGAAAGGCTTGCATCTTGGTATTGGCCCATCTTCACCAGTAGTTATAAAGGTACATCTACTTAACCTATAAAGGAGCAACACACCCTCACAAAATCAACCAAAAGTATAAAAACTGAACTCTAGAAACAGCATGTCCTACAACCAACATATACCTTGCAATATCACCATGCAAAAAGTTCAGCAAGACAGTTTCCACAATGTCATCTGCATTATGCCCAGTTACAATCTTATCAGCTTGCAAGAGAGCAGCACCTCGATCTAGTGCCTAAAGAGAAAAGATGGTGTAAAGAACTAAAGATGCATGTGAAAGGTTTGCAGGTAAAAACTACCTGACGTCAAAAGAACTCCACAGAAAGTACAGTTGTTTTTTAGACCAATTGCTTTCACAGTATCATCCATTGTCCAGCCATACAAATCTTCATAGGAAACAATCTTCAGTGGCAGGCCGTACCACAACAAGGTAATCAGAAATTCACTGAATTTAAATAGAACACGGTAAAATATTGACAGTCAAAGGTTCCAGAAAAGTGAGCAAATGTGTCTGCGACTGGGGACCTATATTTCATTCCTTTTACTAGTTTCTAGTGAGTCATCCCTAGGAACAAATCAAGACCAAAGTTGTGACGATGGTTTAACTCTGATAACACACATATGCAAGCACGGTTGAATCTGCATTATACAGAAATAAAAGAAATGGTGGAATCAGCAGGAAGATCAAGCATATTTAAACAAGAGAAATAAGCATGTGGTATTTAACTATAAATGCGTAAAAAACTCTACTTTGTACTGTGGCTAAACTCAAATGGCACTCTACTATGAATGGTTTAATAATGCTCATGAAGCATGATAGAAAGGCACTTAACCTATCAAACCTTATACTGAATAGATCAAAGACGCACAGCCATAAGGCTCCAAAGAAGACGGTGACCACCTTCCATATTGCTATGTATGGACAGAATAGACATGCATTATGAAACGTATGAATATATTTAAAAATTTAAAATGTACAGCAGTGAAAAAGTAAGATGTGCATTGCTATAAATAGTACTATCTGCTACTTCTTTACCAACTGATGGCATATCCAAATCTGGACTTACCTTTTCCACCAGAAGCTCCAATAGCCACACGCTCACCGGCTTTAAACAAAGAATTCTCGACAATAGTTTGATGAATTTCGTCCTCAAAGACGATATAGAAGCATTCCCTACATATCTAAAAGAAAGAATATAAGCAATGTTTTAAAGAAACATATGGCATCCACATAAGCACTCCTTTAAAGAAATCTAAGCTCATCACTGTATTCACCTCTTTTTTTTTGCGAGACATCACTGCATTCATTAACATCCACAAAACGAGACACGTTCAAAGAAACAGCATGAATCACACAAGATGTGTAAAACATCGTATATAAACAAATTTCTCCACAGAACCTCACAAAAAATACACCAAAGGACACCACTTATTCACCCTATTTAGCAGAATTACAGCAGAAACCAGTGACCCAAACTAAAAGTCTACCCCAGTAAAATGAAATTCACTAAAACATCACAACAAACTACAACGGAAGCGTGACGATGGTGAGGGCAATCGCACCTGTTCTAGGGTTTTGGGCCGCTTCAGCGCGGCCTTCCTCTCGCCGCACCTCACGCATAGGCGATTCCCAACCCTTGACGGCGCGGGGGAGCTTCGGACTGGTTCGAAGAAACGGACAGCGGCGAAGACCGCGAAGTGGCGGCGCCGGGAGGGATGAGTGGAACTGGAAGGGTGATCCGAGCGGCGGTTTTGGGCAAGGCGCGAACAGTAAAGTGGGCTCCTTTGGGCTTTTTACCCGAATGGGATCGATTTGTGAGGAGCAAGATTGGGCTGGATTCCGGCATGTCCCTGATGGGTCTTCGTGGGCTAGATTGCGACCCAAACTACCTCGCCAAACCCGCTGCCCCCGGCACCCCTCCGCCGCCCCAACCTTCCCTCTCCGCAGTGGCCTCGGCCTCCGAGCTGCAGGGAGCGCGCCGCCGCCTCGGTGCTACCAGTGTCATCGCCGGCCATCAGGGCAGATATACTTCACCGACGGGATCGTCCTCCGCTCCATCTCCGTCACCTCGCGCTCCCCATCCCTGCCGGCGCCGCCGTCGCTCCGCCCGTCCTCGCCACGCCGGCCCTCCCCATTGCCTAGGTACGACTGACTTCTGCTCTACAATGGACTGCCGAATCTCGCCCAGCCCCGAAGCCTGTGCCCGTGGTGCTACCTCGCCGCGCCAACGGCTCCCACGCCGCCGTCCCCTTGAGCCCCAACAGCAGGTATTCCTTCTCTCTTTTGATTTTTCCGTCCAAACGTTCTGATGATTTCTGAAGTTACCCAGCGCTATGCCATTAACAGTAAGGTTGTACCAAAGTTCTTGCGATTCTACTTCAGTTTACTATTGTAGCACTCAATGGGTAGATGCAAAACAGTTACCTGGCCAAATTCCCGTCCAGGAACGATCTGGAAAAGTGTAATCTTTGTCCATATAGCATTACTCAAATTTTAATTGCATTATTTTCTGCTCCATGCCATCTGATCTGCTATATGTATGGTTATTTACAATATAGTGAAAGCAGGAAAAAAAAAGGACCAACAATCCTCATTAAGTTTGCCTTCGATTCAGATGCACAAAATTCGGTGTTCTTCGCATGGTCATCTCTAAAATTTAATTCCCCCTCTATTTAGCTATATAAATTTACTTTGCTACATGATTCAGTTCTAATATACTGTGGCGCCTGAGTACAACAATTCCTAATTTGGGGCTCCTGAGTCCATGAACAGAAAAAATTCATGTGTCATGTGTCTTATTTTCGTTAATGCATCCATGTTATATATGGTGCTCATGCAAGTGATAATATTACCTGCCACTGCACTGTTGGAGAACAATATACAGTGCTCAGCATTGCCTATTATGATAGCATAAATTCATTTGTGCAGTGATGTGTTTACCTACAATAGTTGCACATATGAAGTTTGATATTGATTTACCTTACCCTCCTGCCAATGTTCTGTTCTCCAGGAAAATCAATTTGGTACGTGCCTCGGTCTAATCTCTCAGATTCAGTAAACCATGCAGAGGTTGCAGGTGACAAACCATTCCAGTTTCCAGTTCACTTGAATGTACCACTGCTCTAATCTTTAGGATTCTGTAAGCTATGAGGTACAGATTAATACTTTTAGGTGTATTATATGGTTGTTTAATATGGTCAGAGTTTAAATTTGGGTCATGCAAGAGCGGTCGAACAGAAAATGATGTCTTCTGCTTCGCCTCAATGCTGCCTTTGCCTATTTTATAGTTGGCTCCTTATATCATTGTTCCCCCCTGTTACTGACCTTGCAATGATTTAGAAGTCCATTAGTCTACACAATAACGCAGTTTGCAGATTAAAGGTACACCGATGGGGACTAGCTGTTTTTTTTTTTTTGTATTATATGTTTCTGGTGCTAATTCTTTTACATTTTCTGAAACAAATAAGTTAGCAAATGATCTTAGAGCTGGGAAGTACACATTCGACATACTAAAACTGTAGCAAAATATTTATATAAAACTTACAGGGTCTTACTTAATTTAGCTCAGTACAAAGCAGGATACAAGTTGACGGCAAATTTCAATAGAACAGAATTTTGCTTCTGCAACGTTGGTTCTTCTACGTGTTTTTTAACCACATTTTGCAAACAGACACTGTAGTGCAAAATTTATATAAAACTTGCATGATCTTAGTTAATTTAGATGAGTACAAAGCAGGATACAAATTGAAAGTAGATCTCACTGGAATAGAATTTTGCTTCGGCACTTTCGGTAATTATACCAAATTTTTTTTTTTTTGGCCTGGGCAATATGAGCTCCATATATCCTATATGCTTCTGTAATTTATACTATTGCTAAACTATCTCTCCTCCTTTGGATGATAAGCCAAAGGACTCTAGCTCAAGTGGTTAGAGCTTTCCAGCGGCACCCCTTAGGTCCTGAGTTCGAATCTCTGTGGGAGCAAATTTCAGGCTGAGGGTAATAAAAATCCCCTCGCTGGCGTAGCCAGGGTTCGGGGGTTTTCCCGCGATTGGGAAGAATCGCTTTCTTCTTAATGAAATACGGTTGGGGGCCTCTCCCCCTGCGGTCGCATTTTTTTTCCCCTTTGGATGATAATTTAATTTATCCATCCTTGCTGAAAAGTGACATATGCAGTCTAACATAAAAATATTGCCCTACTGCTCATCAGAGGGGGGGACATAGTTAAATATTGACAGACTTTTTTTTACATAATTTTTAATGTTGCCAACATGAATTCCCATATAAAATATACTGTGTATGCAACAAGACATTTTGGTTTGGGAATATGACCTCCCATCTAAAATATCCTCAGGCAGATAGAGTAAATTATATTTTGTTCACAGCTGTAGTATAACTATGTGTTTTAGTGTGTGACCCTTAGGGCTCCAATGCTACAATTAGTACCTGTGCACAACCACAGTTTCTTTTTCCCCTTCAATTTCCGACTTCACAGGGGCCAACCATTATTTACAAAAAAACATTCGCTTCCACTCTGGCTTCCATGCCACTTCCCCTGCTGCAACCTGCTGTTGTTTTGAACTTGAACCTTTGCTCCAATGAAATTACCCCTTCTTTGTCTTCTCTTCAGGTGTACGCAAAATGAATGTTCACTCCTCTCTATGTGGACTTCACGGGTCTGAAGTTTGTTGGTATGGCTACATGATAAATTACTTGGGTTTGATTACAACGATAGTGTATGGTAAGTCTTCCAGGTACAAACTGTGAGCGGTGATAATTATTAATCTAACATTCTTCCGGACTGATACTAATTAATAGTAAGACAAGAGGGACAATTATCTCTCTTTACAATTATCTCTCTTTACCCTGCCTAACCTCTTTATAATTGAAGGTCATTCATTTCCCTATATGTAGCATTTTATAGAAAAGAAGACAAATATGTAGGACCTGAAATTACCTTAATTAGATGCATTATGGATGATATCTTTATAATATGCCTCTATCATGGCAGATGTCAATATTATTTTCTATAAACTTCGTCAAAATTACGATAGTTTAACTTATGATAAAACTTGGTTCCTTATATTTCAGGATGGAGGGAATATGTTATTTCAAGAATGGGAAACTAAAGAACAAGAATAAGATTTCATTGGTTGCTGCATCAGGCAAACTCCAGCTGCTTCGAAAGGACACCAAGATAGTAGCAACAATGGAGTTGAATTATTAGCTAACACCATGTCAAGTTATTTGTCATCCCAGATTAAGCCGCTTCAATGATCTTAGCACTCAAATTGAACTTGACATCACCACTTATCGGTACCATTTCAATATATGTAATAACCAATCTTATACTGTACCATGCTATTGTTTGAATCATATTGTTCTTAGGGAATTGGCAACTAAATCTATCTGCAATTTTAACACATTACTTGCTTCTTTGAAGCATGCTTTTGTTGCCCGTGCTTTTGTTGCCCGCGGCAACGCTCGAGGTTTTTGCTAGTTTTCTTCCAGAAAAGACTCTCTGAAGACCTGGCAAAAAGGACCAAGGGTATCGCCTTATTTCTTAACTTTTTTTTTAGTTGCACTGCACATAAGAGTGTAAGTGTTACCGTTAAATTTTGCACACGGATGTTGGTAATAGCAAATGTCGATTGTTTATTAGTCACAAGAACATCTCTAATAGTTTTCAAAACCAACTCTCAATGTTTACTAGCAGGGAACCCTGTGCTTCGCACGGGGTGGAGAAGGGGTTGGGCAAAAAAAAAAAAAAAAAAAAAAGGCGGTTGTACAGTAAACAGTAACGGGTCTCGGATGAACAGTAACAGGACGATGACCAGTATCGGGTTTTACTGTCGATGAACAGTGCAAATGAGTCTTAAATAGGGACTTGTTACTATTCATAAATAGTGTTTCACCAGGAACAAAGTATCTTTATAGATTAGCAGTTTTTAATAAAAAAAAAAGCTCTCTCCAATCCTTGTTCCAACTCCTAATACTTTCCGCACTTGAAAAAATTGATGGATAGAACAAGGGGACGAGTTCTCTGCGGAACCGTCGGGTCCGAACGGCCGAACGGGATGCACAACCCGAACAGTCCCGCCCAACTTTCCCGCGTGGACCTGGACTCCCGCCCAACATTCCCGCGCGGATGGCGCATGGTGCAACGGTGCATGCAGCAGCCGGCCTTAATTCCGTTAATTCCTATGTTGCGTTAGTTTATTTTTTCTCTTTCCCCTTTTTCTTCCTATTTCCTTTCTTTTCCTTTCCTTTTCTTTTTATTTTTTATTTTTCATTTTTATTTTTCTTTTTTTTATTTTTATTTTCATGCTTCATTTTTATTTATATTTCCTTTTTTTTTTACATGATTTTTTATTATCCTTTTTATTTTTATGTTTATTTTATTTATTTTTTGTTTTCTTCCATTTTCTTATTTTTATTTCCTTTATTTTTTGTTTTTTTCCATGTTATTTTTCATTATTATTATATTTATTTTATTTTTATAATTTTTTGTATTTTTTCTTTTTTCTTTTCTCTTAGGTTTTTATTTTCTATTTTTTTTACTTTATATTACTTAATTATTTTTATATTTAATTTTTTTATATTTCATGAGATGCTTTGTTCATATAGTATAGATGTGATATTCTCTATAAATAAAAAGAGCAAAAGGTTAGTTTTTATTTACTCCGTGCGTAATTTTTCGGCTCGCCTTCTAACTCCCACGCCGTGCGATCCCCTCCCCGCCCCCTCCATTTTTTCTTTCCATAAATATTTCTTTCTATAAATAAGTCACGTAATTACGTAATCACGGCAACCAATCCCCTTTTGTAAATCAAGTCATGCACAACCAGCTAATCCTTCCGTTTGCCGTGCAATCCCTCCCCGCCCCTCCGTTTTTCTTTCCGTAAATATTTCTTTCCGTAAATAAGTCACGTAATTACGTAATCTGTTCCTCTCTCCCCTTCCGTAAATCAAGTCATGCATGGCAACCGGCTAATCCTTCTGTTTTCTATCTACAACTCAGTGCCTGCGACTTGCAACCCTTTGCCCCGTGTGCACTCCGATCGCCGACGGTCTCGCGAGAGCACCCTTCGACGTCTGGCACGCTGTGATCCAGCTGCGACGCGTGCCTCCGATTGATGTGATCGTACACCGTGCTGCGCCGAGGACGACCACGACGGTTGCGGCACGCCGAGGGTCAAAGTAGAGCCACGCCCATTGTTGCAAGGTGGTCGCCACGCCGTCCCTCGCGCCGACCGCCGGCCGCCGCCACGCCGAGGTCGACGCACCCTTGCGACGGACGGCGCCGTCACAATGTGCCGCACCTCCACCCAGCAGCATGGCCACGCCATGGTCGGCTGCCTCCACGTTGGCGGCGGCGAAGCCCGCGGCGTCGACGACAAAGCAGCACGCGGCAGCACGGCGCACGGCGACGACGGCCGCGGAGAAGAGCACGATGCCGACGAGGGCCGCCTGAATCACCGCCGAGTCCTAGGTCCGCGCCACCACCTCGGATCCGCTGAGTGACATTGGCGTCGCCATCTTCCAGGTTCAAACTCTCCTGCTCCGTCCTCACCCGTCCTGGGACTCGACGCTGCTCTGCCATCTCTCACGTCCGGCCATGCACTCGCCGAACGGGAATAGCCGCGCCGTGGGCGCCGCTGCAACTCGTAGACCTAACCCTAAGCCCAGCAGTAATTTTCATCTAAGCTAACTATGTTCATTTCCTATCAATCTGCGGCAGGTAATTTGTTTGAATTGGCGGCCTGCGCACTTGCACCTGCAGAAGCCAATAGCTAATCCATTAATTGTTACTTGTTTAATTCATCAAGGGAGCCAATACCCGTTTCGTACTCAGGCGAGTAATTTGTTCTAAATTTAAGCCATTACATATTATGATTTGTTCTAAATTTAAGCCATTGCATATTATGAGATGTTCTAATTCCTAAATTTGTAATTTAAAATATACCTTTTTAGATGTTGTCTAACTCAATATATTTTCAATTTATTTTTTAAATTTTTTAGATATAATTATAGTACTCTTGGGCCGCCGTCTGCAACAACTTCTCCACCAAGGTGACGACTGGCGGCCTATTCCCCTCCCTAATGCCCCCCTATCCCGCTGTGATTTTGCTCGATTCATTGATGCATGCGCGCTCACTACTCCAACAGCCCGCAGCAAGTGTTTGAGAACCACCGCATCATCTTCACCGTCAGCACCTTTGTCACTTCCATCCTCGTGGCTTGGGCAGGTATGCTCCTCCCTACTCTGGCAGATTAGCTGTTGCTCTAGTTTCCAGTATTGGCCATGGTTCGTGGTTGATGTGTGAATAATCAACATTCTAGAGGTTCATGTTGATTCATCAGGCTAGGTTTCTCAAGCATTTTAGGCTGCAGTTGTTGGAGGTAGTGCTACAATCATGCAACTTCTACAGTTTGGTTACACATAGTGCTTCATGCTAATGGTTGTGTTTAATTACTTTGCATTATCAGTTAAGTGTCAGTAATGTGTTAAAATTCAGTTGTTAGGGCAATAATATTCTTCTAATAGATTAAGGTGTTGATCCCAAACTAAGGGAGTAGACTTCTTGCAATAATTTAGATAGAGAATCAAGAGTGCATGGTTTGAAAATATATGCTTTATGTTTTTGACCAACAAAACAAGAAAGTTATCATGGTTGACCCTTGACCTGTTGAATTATGATGTGAAGATACACTCGTGCTGATGTATGCCAAGCAAACTCTTGGGTGTAACATACATTACATGAACGCGATGAGTAAACATATTCCTAACTGGAACGAGGATATCTTCAAATAGAAATTATTCTGTGAAAAAACATTCCGGATAACAAAGATGGGTGACTAACTCATAGTGATCATCGCTTGCAATTATAACATTCATCATTCAAATATTTCTTTATATTGCTAATGGTGAACCTTGCCGTAGGTACTCGAGTGGATATCTTATTCTGTATTATATGTCTACGTGGAATCATTTTAAAGGCGCACATATTTATACGGTGAGTATAACATCATTCGTTTTTAGTTTTTGTGGTAAATTTTTCAAGACACGCATTGTTAGCCATGTTACGGACACTAATCTATTTACATATATACTCAGGATGGTGTGGAGATGCGACGGAACTTATTTGTGGATTTATTGGCGCACGAAAAAATGGTTATCGGAGATATCTTCCTATCGATGTAAAGGATTATCTTAGACGCATCACAGAAAAGTCTATATCGTAGAGAATGTGAGATGCGATACCATTATTATGTAGCTGTAATAATTTTATGATATTTATCTTTACGACTAAATGTCACTCTAGCAACGGTATTTAAATTTATGGTATTGTTATCTTATCGTGCAATCTAGGTGTTGTTAGATCAAAAATTGTTGTCCCGTAGCAACGCACGGGCACGCTACCTAGTCTATGATATATTTTTGTGATATTTAAGTGGTATATAATACCATGTTCTATAATTTTTTTTGATCTTCATGTTGCATATATGTGATATTCTATTCTTTTTTATGTTCACGTGTTAAACATATAATGTCCTATCATATTTTTTATATCCATGTGATATACGTTTGATATTCTAGGATATATTTTGTGATGTTTGCATATCATACATGTGGTGTTCTATAATATTTTTGGTGATGTTCACATAGTATAAATATTATACAATATGGATGAATTATTATTTTTATAATGTTCTATGAAGTTTTTGTGTTGTTTATGTAGTATACATATGATGTTGTATGATTTTTTTTATGTTCACTTAGTATATATTTGATGTTCTATATAAGATTTAGTGATATTTGTATACTATATATGTGATGTGCTATAAAGTTTTTTATGATATTTTATAATATATTTAGTGATGTTCATTTAATTAATATACATTTGATATTCTACGTTATATTTTAGGATGTTTGAAAGTATCTATATGATGTTTTTTTAAAAAATTCTCTTTTATGTGTTTTTATTTTTTTTTTGTGTGTTGCTCTATATTTTATTATTTTTATTTATGTTATGTTATTTATTATTTATTTATTTTATGTATATTATAATTTATAATACCACAATCATGAATCTAAAACTAGGATATTGTTTAGAAACCGACAAAGTTTTTTTACAAAGATAAAAGTTTTTTTCTCTAAACTTCAAACATCGTGTCTCTCCTTGATAAAAGAAAATATTCTATTTTTTATAAAATAAATATTTATTAATAAAAATATATCTAAATATATCCATGTTGGATCTTATCTTAACGGATTTAGGACTTTACTAACGCCTTTGCATAATATAATGTTATTATATAATGCAGGCGTAATATTATTTTAATATTCTATGAAGTTTTATGTTATTTATGTAGTATATATGTGATGTTATACGATATTTTTTTTAATGTTCACTTAGTATATATTTGGTGTTCTATATAATATTATGTTGGCGTACTATATATATGATGTTCTATAAAATTTTATATGGTGTTCTATAGTGTATTTAGTCATTTTCATTTAATATGCATATGATATTCTATATTATATTTTAGGATGTTTGAAAAGTATTCATATGATTTTTTTTAAAAAAATCTCTTTTACTTGTTTTTTCTTGCGCTTTGCTCTAGATTTTATTATTTTTATTTTATATTATGTATTTATTTATTTATATTTATGAATATTATAATATAAAAAATCATGAATCTAAAATTAGAATACTATTTAGAAACCAACGAAATTTTTCTTACAGAAACAGAACTTTTTTCTCTAAACTTAGAACATCCTGTCTCTCCTTAATAAAAGAAAATGCTCTATTTTTATAAAATAAATTTAATAAAATTTTATCTAAATATTTTTATGTTGGATCTTATTTTGAAAGATTTATTACAAGAAAGCCGATGGTATAATCCGAATTTAATTTGGAGGTTTGGTTTTAGCAATTATGACTTTTTTAACGTTCGGTTTTTACAATTGTGACTTTTTAGTTTGTTGACGAGGTGGGCCCAGCCTAGGAATTCTCTCGTCCTTTAAATTGCGCTGCCGCTTTATGTCCACTCCGGCGCGCGGGAAGGGAACGGCGTGAAAAAGCGAGAAACCATCGGACAGATGTTCTGTAACAGGCCCCGAGTTCTCCTAAGCGAGGCCTTGTTGTCTTTGTAAAGTTTTTTTTTTTTTTTTTTTTTAACTTCTATAGCACTTTCGTTTATATTTGACAAATATTATTTAATTATGGATCAATTAAGTTTAAAAGATTCGTCTCATGATTTCCAACCAAACTATGTAATTACTTATTTTTTTTACTAATATTTAATGCTCTATGCATACGGGTAAAAATTAATGTGATGGAGAGAGTAAAAAACTTGAAATTTAGGGGGAAGTAAACAAAACCCGAGTTCTTCTGACATTTCTTTGATCGAACCTCTTTCTTGCATGATTAGCCATCACTAACCGGACACAAACACCGTCTAACCACATCTTTGCTGCCACTGGCTTGGTCCTACCTGGTCGTGGATGGTTATGGCTGCTCGGGTCGTAGATGGCCGGAATTGGTTTGTGGTCGGCCTAGGGATGAGTGAAGCCGACTGTGGCTAATTGAGGAAGGTACTTCTCTCGAGTTTTCTTTGTTGTAGGCATAGCCCACCATTGGAGGCCTCCGAGACCGACCGCCAGAGGCGGAACCAGCCCACCCCCCCAAAAAAAACTTCAATGATATATTTAAAATTTTCTCCTTTCGTCTAATTATAATGTATCATATAGCCTGGTCCCCCCTTACTCAAGAATACCGGTTCCGCTACTGCCGACCGTAGCTGCCGCCTAGGCACCTCTGATCGTGGTTGGTAGGAAGCGGCTATGAAAGTTTCTTGACCAACTGGGGCATGCCAGAGTGTGAACAGGGATGGCGATTGCATGGCTTGGGGCAGCTACGACAAGATTACAGGTGGCGAGCATGATATATGTACACGGAGGGAAGATGTATATTTTTATTGTTTTGCGCAAGGTTTTAGAAGTGATTAGAGAAACTCAATAAATATGTTTATATTTTTTAGCATACTAGAATACTCATTGATTTATCAATTTATTTTTAAAATTGTTGGAGATGTTTTAAAATCTTTGCACTAAAAGGTGATTGTTTTTATGCGCTCACCCATCTTTTGCTTCGGACACATGGAGACTTTTCCTATCACCAGGCCAAAAAAGGGAAATATTTCGTTTCTACTGATCACCCTATCATGCACGAAATCATAATACTTTTGCGCGATCCATCGTTTAAGGGTATTCACAATGCAGAAACTACTCATACTTTTTATGCTCTAGGATGCTGTGTCAAGAAACTATATTCTACAATGCATCTTTTTTATCCTTGGGTCTATCTAATTATTCGCTTATCCTCTCCCTGGATTTTCTGCTCCGCACGGAGCACTCCCACCAGCAGCCAGACGAGCTCCACGAGAACAGGCGACATGGCGAAGGACATCCAACGATCCAAACACGAACACAAGCACCACCAACGCACCCTGGACGAGATGCTGACGGCGTGGAAGAGGTGCTGCACGTACTGAAGGATGGACCCCACATGCTGGACGCCTGCTAGCAGAGCTCCGATGGATGTCCAATTCGCACTATAGCGAGTCTGTCATGCAGCCGCGCGCTCCGATGGGTGGCCACGAGCTCCATCGGGCGGCCGGGAGCTCAGCATGCGACCTCCGACGGACGTCCAGTGGTGTGCTATTGGTGTCCGCAGCTGCGACTGCGAGGATCCGTGGGCACGGCTGCCACACACGAGCACCGCGGGCGCTGGTACTGCCGCCAAGCGCGAGTTCAGCGGGCGCCGCTGCCATGCGCGAGCACCGCGCGCGGGCGTCGTCGCCGCACGGCGGCCATGGCCGCAAGCTCCGCAAGTGAGCCAGGGTGGAGTGGACACTGCAACTTGCGCGGGGATGGGCTGCATACGACGGCATCGGGACGACGAGCCGGGCGGGGGACGGCGGGAGCGGCCACGAGCACCCCGGACGATGGCGCCGATGGGACTCACGCGGCGCACGGGATCTGCAGAATAAGTCATGGAAACCACCCCACCGTCCCAACGCAAAAAAGGTTGATTTCTTGCTTCTCGATCCGAGCGTGGACGTCGTTCCTAAAAATAAGAAACGGTTTCCTTCTCTTCCTTCATTTATTTGCCTTTCACATCATCAAATTGCTGATGTGGCAGGGTAATTAATGACCATAGAAACTTAACTAGGGCCTTGTTTAGATGGAGGTTGGAAAGAGAGTGTAAAGTCCTGTAGCACTTCGTTTGTTTGTGGTAAATATTGTCCAATTGTGGCCCAACTAGGCTCAAAAGATTCGTCTCGTGATTTACAACCCAACTATGTAATTAGTTATTTTTTTTTAATTTATATTTAATGCTATTTATATGTGGGAAACAATTTGTGAGAGGAGAGAGATTGGAAAGTCCTGTAGCACTTCGTTTGTTTGTGGTAAATATTGTCCAATCGTGGCCCAACTAGGCTCAAAAGATTCGTCTTGTGATTTACAACCCAACTGTGTAATTAGTTATTTTTTTTTTTTTATATTTAATACTATTTATATACGGGAAACAATTGATGTGATGAGAGAGAGTGGAAAAACTTGCATGTAACTAAACAAGGCCTAGTTTCTAGGTTGAGAGTGGAGCAAGCACAGCGGCACGAACACCGTGACGAAGCCGAGCGGCACTGTAGCGGCGGAGCCCTAGCAAGCGGCACCGGCGACGCGAGAAGAACGCAAGGCAACACGGACAAGAAACCGAAGGCAAGAGCGCGCGTGCAGGGTAGCGGAGAGAAGGCGGAAACGAAGAACGACGGTCATGGCAGGAATCAAAGGAAATCCAGAACATAAAGGAAGGAAGAGAGAAATAAACAGAAGGAAAAAGCACAAGACAAAATAGGAGAAGCAAGCAAGGGAAGATCTCAAGAGGCCGCGACCAGCGAAGACCAAAGGGCCCCGTGACGATGGCAGCGAAGACGGAGTACGAGAAAAACAAAAAGGGAAGCAAAGGCAGGGAGGACAAAGAGGGGAATGGCAGGGAGATCGAAAGGGAAGGAGGGCAGCAGGGACGGAGGTCTCCAACCAAAAGAGCACACGCGTACAGCACTAGAGAGCAAATAAGAGTGAACACAACACGAATAAAACAATGTCAGGCAGGCACGGGAAAACAGGAGACCTGAGTCCACGCGGATAGAGCCGATGAAAAAAACTGTAAATCCAACGATGTAAACCTAATTTAACTAACGTGGATATGCTCAGTAACGCAGAACATTAGCCGAATTGAAGAGAAATATATATTAAATTAGGGACATATCTAATACAAACTAACTTCCCATGAAAACTCGTGCAAATCATAGTAAAAAAGTCGTCTAAATTCACAAAAAAAAATCACACATATAGATAATATGATGATACATAACCTTATAAAATATCTTGTCCAAACTCGATTTCGTTTGTGAGATATAAAAGTAACAAAATTCTACCAAATCATCCGGATAACTTTCTGGCTTAAAATTTAATATTTTTATATCTCACAAACGAAGTCAAGTTTAGATAAGATATTTTTACAAGATTATGTATCATCATATCATCTATATGTGTGATTTTTTTAGTGAATTTAGATAACTTTTTTACCGTATTTTTACACGAGTTTTCATAGAAAATTAATTTACACTAGATGCGTTCAATTCCTACGCATTCGAGCCCACCAGACACGTAAGTCCCCGACTCCATCCCGCCCACGGCGGATGAGCTAGCCCTCGCCCGCATTGGCCAGCGTGGCGCGGCTGCTGTACCTTAATTACTCGCCGGCGCCGCGCGGCCGCGCCCACGCGTATGCGCTCGTCGCGTCGGGGCAACAGCTGCAGCAAACACCCATGTACCGATGTACGTGGGGCGGGCCTGCCTCGGCACGCTGCCATAGCAGCTCCTCCTGGCTGTCGACACCAGCAAGATGCCGCGTGGATCCCCCTGCGCCGGCTGCCCCACGTCCGCGACCTTCGACTCGGCCGCCCTCTTCTCGTGTAGCGCTGGTGCCCTGCGGCTTGCCGTTGTGCGTGCAGGGGCCACCGGCAGCGCGGCGGAGACTGGCTACGCGGCTGCGTGGAAGGTATGTGGGAGCGCGGGCGGCGATCGCGAGGCGGGCGGCATGGTCAGGCCACAAGCGAGCACGGAGGCCGAGGTCAGGTTGATGGGCTCCGGCGTCGTCTTCGTCAATGTCCGTGCGTGCCTCTGTTCTCGTTCGTCCTCATCCCTTCTTCCTCCGGTGCGGAGAGTGCTCGTTCAGCGAATGCAGTACTGATGAGATGCCAACGAATTGTTATAGAGTAGTGCTGCATCTAAACTACTACAGATTGTTTTTTTTTTTTTTTGAGCAAAAACTACTACAGATTGTTGAGATGCCAACCAATGTTCCTTGTCTCCCGAACGCGTGCGCGTCTGCGCGACTCATGCAGCATGTTCATCTCGGCGCACGTGTGTACCGAACGTGTGCGTGGCCCTGGGCCTCGCCTCGCGTCCGAGCTCAGCGACGACCCCTGGCGCGGCAGGTCGCCGCAGCTCCACCTCACGCGTAGGCCGCCGCGGGTGAGCGCCCCGCTCCACTCGCAGGCCGCAGTGACGGTTCACAATGTTTTAACGGAGTAGGGACTTAAGGTAAATACATAAGTTCATGGAAGCATACATGCCTGACGGGGGGTCCGCGTAAGTAGGAACAATACAAGTTCATGTACGCACATACATCCGCGTACATAGGAAATGTAGAAAATGGCATGGACAGGGTGAGAGAATTATATAATAGCAGTTCTCTAAATAGATGACATACTTCTAAACTTGAAATTTAGTGTTATGGATCCAAATGATCCATCTCTCGAAGACTTGATCGGGGGCACTTGATCATATCACTGAACTAACCATCGTAAGTTGCCAGACTACTACTGCTTAATACATCACAAAGCTCCTGATGCAACTTATTAGCTGAGAGGCTTTTGATGCCGACGACAGTACAACTGATTTGATCGGATGATGAATACTCAACATTTTTTATATCTATTATAAGCAACTAGTCAAAAAAAAACCCAAAAAAAGCTATTAACAACAGCAAAGTATGAAAAGACCACAAAATTGACAATCTTGCTCGTTTTTAAACTTGCCATCTAACAATTTACACATGAATTCTGTCTTCCTAAGACAAAAATGACTCATATTGAGCACTATACCAATCTCAACAAACGTCACAGTAGTCTGGTGTCGATGCTTCATTTTTGAACCTTGCTATGAATTTACAACACAGGAAGTTTTGTATGGAGTAAAAAAAGAATTGCCAAAAGCTTGAATCGCTGTCCTTAGCTACACTGCAATCAGCATACCAAAAAGAGAATCTTAACCCATCAGCCACTGCTGGAACAAGGTTATGCAATGTAGCAGCTAGACAGGCATGCAAAAATTAGTGATTTATGTCATGCATCTCACCTTGGCAAGAAACATGCAACAATCATTTTTTTAACACCTTCAGTGCCTCTTTCGGATCAACGAACTTGTCTGGATGTTTTGTAGCCAGCAATTGCTTAATCTGCATTTAAAATAGAATACTAATTAAATAGGCATCATATTATACATCTTAAAATTATTTTCAAAAAAAATTATACATCTTAAAACAACACATGTACATCTTAAAACAACACATGCTTCAAGTTAGATCACAAATGCAGAAAATTTATGCATACAGGACACTAGACACTTAAATAACTGTTTTTTTAACGTAAGTTAAATAACTGTTTAGCATACCTGTTTTAGGTTAGGCCAGCGACCCGTGAAGTGCTTACTGAAGTGATGGGGCTTACCACCAGCAATTTCAGCACCCATATCCAATGGGTCTGCTACCCAGTCTCTTTTATGTGGCGGCTTTAGCACTCTGTTCACAGGAATCACGCAAACTTCATTCAACATGTCTTCTTCTGTTGTTACTCCTGGAATTGAAATGATTTTGGGACCAATCTTCGCATCAGGATTGTCGAGCTTTATCGCACAGTACTGCAGCTTGCTGACAGACATGGTTTTCCATCTCTTCATGCGGCGTGATAGCTCCAGTGCCCCAACTGTCAATGGTGGATCATGATCCTTATCAAGAGAGAGAGATGCCTTCTCCTGAACGACATTCAGCTTCATGGCTTCTGGTCCGTAAAGAAGGAAAGTAGCACATGCATCACAAACCTCAGGAGGGATCGGCAATTCACCATCGTAGTTTGAAAGCAACTCACATCCATAACGAGCAACATCCAACCCCACCAGGACCTCAGTGTGGCCAAATGGACCAAGTCCATCCTCCTCGTAGTCTGGACGGCAGTCGACCATTTTCCAGTTCTCTTCTGATGCTGAGTATGCTCTTTCATTGTGCTTGAACTCAAAACATCCATTCTTGTTTTTGAAGCCATACATCCAGCCTTCAGTACCATCAATGATCAAGGTCACCCAATTTGTCATCCATGTTATTGTCAGATAGAATGTTCCAGTTTCTGCTGTGGTAAACAGAAACTTCTCAGGTCCCAGAACAGAACTGACATCAAGTACTCTTCCCCTGACAAAGTTCCATAATCTATAGTGACCATTTGCATTTAGAAAGGCACCCTTTGCTTGCTTGTGAGAGCCATCCAGTGGCCATGTGACTGTATTCTGCAGCACATGTAAGAATGTCGTGTTCTTACGTTAACTGACTGTTCTTACGTTAACTGACTGAAATATATGAAAAAAAATGATCCTCGAACATACAAATATGGGAGCTCCTTCAAAGAAGTCTACTGTAGGATCCTCACAAGTGGCAGTAGACAGAAACCTTTTACTTGTCCTTGCCAAGGATCCTTTGAACGGCATTTTCAGTGCACTTCCTTGCTTCTGTTTAACAGAATTAACATTAGAAATCTGTGCTAATTCTTTCAGAATAGATATATATCAAACCGATTGTGCTATGTATGCAAATTAAGTGTCATCAGCTCATCAATAATTGGGGACAACAACAAAAAATCCTCATTGCTTTTATTACAGGAAAAGATATGTTCTAACCCCCCACTAGTCATGTCAGTCTCATAAGCTTCCTAGTCACTTCCAGAAACTGAAATCCAAAACTGGAAAAAATAACACCAAAATATGCACAGAGAAGAAGATAATAGCCTCACCATCAAAATGCGGGAACAAGCGGTAGGACCAAGAAGACTGTGCATCTGCTTTGACCCCCTTCACATTCAAAGAAAAAGGGTAAGTCAAATTCAAAGTGTAGAAAGCTATATGTCAAATTCAAAATGTGAGAAACATAATTTCAACCAAAGAGGCAAAGACACACATACCTCATCATAGCATCTGATCCGAACTCACTGTTTATTCTGGATTCACTCAAGCCATTCTTGATCATCATAGTCCGAAATATCTGCATTTTCAGTTTAATGGAACATAATTTAATAAGAAATGCAATATGCAACCTCAGTTTGACAGGTATGAATTCTCAGACCAGATATACATTGATGATACAGTGTAAGCAATTTAAGGCTCATCAGCTCATCAATAATTGGGGGACAATAAAAATGCCCATTGCTTTTAGCGCACGAAACATATGTTATAACCCTAACTAATATTGTCAGTCTCATAAATTTCCTAGTTACTTCCAAAACTGAAATGCAGAATTTGGAAAAACAATAACACAAAAGGATCCTTAAGACGATAATAGCCTCACCATGAGCCTCACCATCAAGGTGGATTGTTTCTCTGTAGATACATGTTCCAACTTTTTGTTCGCACCACTTCACATTCAAAAAAACAGGGTAAGTCAAATTCAAAGTGTGACAAAGCTACTACGAATCCAACATACACTTACACTGACATGTTTATAGCAGCTCTGGACTCTCCAGTGAGCAATGGCCACTTGAGACTGTTGATCAATATCCTAGGCATATGCCTTTTCTGTTTAGTAGAATAAAATAAAAGCAAGCCACATCAGTTTATCGATGTCAACATGTAACGCAAGTATACATGCACCAGCACAATCAAATCTGAAACACTGAGCAACAATACATAACAGCCGGTTTCTGATGAGTTACAGAAGACACAAGGTGTCAGTTAGTTAGAGAGATTGATTTCTGCAGTTATGTAGATACAGAAGCCAAGCCTGAATACCAATTTCTGTCTCCTAATTATAAGAACTCCAGGAATCGACCAGATATGTCGAAACAACCTAATGTGATGATTCAAGAGCGTGCAATGTTTGAAAGATCGAAATGCAAATTCCCAGACCAATAGGCCACAGTAATTAACTTTAGAAATATGTGCTAATTCTATGTATGCAAATTAAGTGTCATCAGCTCATCAATAATTGGGGACAACAACAAAAAATCCTCATTGCTTTTATTACAGGAAAAGATATGTTCTAACCCCCCACTAGTCATGTCAGTCTCATAAGCTTCCTAGTCACTTCCAGAAACTGAAATCCAAAACTGGAAAAAATAACACCAAAATATGCACAGAGAAGAAGATAATAGCCTCACCATCAAAATGCGGAAACAAGCAGTAGGACCAAGAAGCCTGAACACCTGCTTTGACCACCTTCACATTCAAAGAAAAAGGGTAAGTCAAATTCAAAGTGTAGAAAGCTATATGTCAAATTCAAAATGTGAGACACATAATTTCAACCAAAGAGGCAAAGACACACATACCTCATCATAGCATCTGATCCGAACTCACTGTTTATTCTGGATTCACTCAAGCCATTCTTGATCATCATAGTCCGAAATATCTGCATTTTCAGTTTAATGGAACATAATTTAATAAGAAATGCAATATGCAACCTCAGTTTGACAGGTATGAATTCTCAGACCAGATATACATTGATGATACAGTGTAAGCAATTTAAGGCTCATCAGCTCATCAATAATTGGGGACAATAAAAAATGCCCATTGCTTTTAGCGCACGAAACATATGTTATAACCCCAACTAATATTGTCAGTCTCATAAATTTCCTAGTTACTTCCAAAACTGAAATGCAGAATTTGGAAAAACAATAACACAAAAGGATCCTTAAGACGATAATAGCCTCACCATGAGCCTCACCATCAAGGTGGATTGTTTCTCTGTAGATACATGTTCCAACTTTTTGTTCGCACCACTTCACATTCAAAAAAACAGGGTAAGTCAAATTCAAAGTGTGACAAAGCTACTACGAATCCAACATACACTTACACTGACATGTTTATAGCAGCTCTGGACTCTCCAGTGAGCAATGGCCACTTGAGACTGTTGATCAATATCCTAGGCATATGCCTTTTCTGTTTAGTAGAATAAAATAAAAGCAAGCCACATCAGTTTATCGATGTCAACATGTAACGCAAGTATACATGCACCAGCACAATCAAATCTGAAACACTGAGCAACAATACATAACAGCCGGTTTCTGATGAGTTACAGAAGACACAAGGTGTCAGTTAGTTAGAGAGATTGATTTCTGCAGTTATGTAGATACAGAAGCCAAGCCTGAATACCAATTTCTGTCTCCTAATTATAAGAACTCCAGGAATCGACCAGATATGTCGAAACAACCTAATGTGATAATTTCAAGAGCATGCAATGTTTGAAAGATCGAAACGCAAATTCCCAGACCAATAGGTCTCACTAATTGAATTCTAACAGATTACAACTCTAGACTAAATGAAACCTGGAACATGTACCAAATAATCCAGCTGAATAATTCAATTTACACACACATTCAAGCAGTCGCGGAATAGATCAGCCGAAAACTCCAAAAGCCCAGAGCTCAAGGGACGACGGGCCAAGTTCCTCAAATCCCGGAGCAGAAAGCCCCCCCAAAACCCCAGAGCAAAGGGACGACCGGGCAAGTTCCTTAAATCCGTGCAAAACGGGGCACAACTGAGACGAATTCGATACGGCGAGCACGATGGTGATCGAATAGATCGGAAAC
The DNA here is from genome assembly GCA_015844335.1 of Chrysopogon serrulatus. Lineage (NCBI taxonomy): Eukaryota > Viridiplantae > Streptophyta > Magnoliopsida > Poales > Poaceae > Chrysopogon > Chrysopogon serrulatus. Next base: position 16,556 of record JADLZL010002944.1, on the reverse strand, counting down.
CCTAACAACAAACTCGCGATCACACCGAGGTAAATGGCGGTTAGAAATATCTACCAAGAGAGCATTTCGCCAGTATAAATCCGAAAGCCGCACGTAATCTAAGCAGAGGAGGAGGTCTATGATGAAGTGCTTACCATTTTTTCGGTTGAGCTCTTAGCACCCGCCGCCGCGCTACGCATGCGTTGGGAGGCGGCGACGAGGAAGTGCCGACCTGCAAGCCTTGGCCGCATGGAAGAGAGAGTACCCAGGAACACAACGAAGAGAGAGAGGTATACCGTTCGGCGGAGCCCGTTCGGCTGCAGCCCGCAGGAATCTTCCGCAGCCGCTTTTTCACTCACATAGTACGTATCCGCAGCGCTGCGGTCTGCAGCCGAACAGGTTTTTTACATGATAACAAATAATATTAATTAAAACTAAACCCCTGCTATAATGATTTATTAAATTATATATTAAACAACCAAAATACATAATTAATGAAGAACACAACGAACCACTAAATTTTGCTGTTGTGATGGTTTGGTTTAGTGTAATTAACTTGGCAGGCTCATCCTTCATACAAATAACGATTTTAATGTTGGCTTATCACCTCCAATGAATATGAGTAATTTTTTCCATATATGGCTACAACAAACTGAATTAAAATTGCGATCTCAAATTCGAGTAGGGGCAAGTGCAATATTTTGGTCCATATGGTTCACAAGAAATGATACAGTTTTTGATAGAAAAATATTACACTCTTATTTATAGGTTATTTTCAGGGTGACCTATTGGATACGTCTTTGGTCCATTCTTTAGAAGGAGGGCGACCAATCCAATTTAAAATTGGTATGTCGACTTTTGGAGAATACAGCAATGGAGATCTTCGTCAAAAATGGATAGTTGACTTTTCATAGGCTTAGTGATTAGCTCGTCGTTTGGCTTTGTTTCTTTCTTTGCATCGATTGCTTCTTGAGAGCTCTTTTTTGCTAGAGTTTAAACTTTGTAATAATGAATGGTTGTGTGCAAAACTCTTACAGAGGCCGGAATATAAATTCTTTTTTCTAAAAAAATGATATTTACAACTTGTAGCCTGAGATGTCTCCTTATCGCTAGACAATGCAGCATACTTCTTAGCACGTTGGCGTCTAAGTTCACACACTATTCCAAATTTCATGTGTCCAAGTTACTCTCCTCTACAAATCTTAATAATTAATAAAATATGTACTAATTTTAATAAAAGAATAATGGTATAAAGGGGTAATAAATAGTAAAAATTATCCTATGATAACATAATAAACTATTTATTACCCCTTATATACCATTTACCTCAATGGATCGAAAGGATGCAGCGACCACTAATTGAGTTGCTCTTCTCTACAATTTAATGATTGTTTAAATGTACTAGTGACATGCATGTGTTTACAAAACGTTTGTCTTTTTTATGATTATTCTCTAGCTTGTTTGCAGTTGTGTTCACTTTACTGAAACCTTAACCAAAAAATTAATGACTGAAACATGTCTAGTTTCTTTTAGAGCTGTGTTTGGGTCTTTGGGAAAACACTCCTAAATAGTAAACAACTCTAAAATTTTATAAAAGAGGAAAACATATAAATAGTTATATAGCACTTTTTCTCCGCTACAACGAACGAGCACATTTAATTTGCTAGTAGATTGAACCATGGCAATCTATCATGTGTTGTTCACCTCATGATCGTTTCCGGTGACATGGTGGCATATAAGGACGGCGAATTAATCGCAATCGATATGATATCGTCCTTGCGAATTTGCAATGCAAGGGAACAATGTTTAGGGACACATACACGTATGTCCCTCGGCAACGGTCCGGTCATTCTCTTCTTCTATTCCATTCCATATATAGGTGTGCCATATACATAGCATGGTCTCCATGAACTTTCTTCACGGTCCTAACTCGTCGTGTGGAGTCAGTCACTGGCGGAGCTAACCATCGGCCCACCGTCCCCGCCTTGCCCAACAAAAGTTTCTGAAGAGTTCACCTCACTCTATTGATTCAGATGTTCAAACATGCAGTAATTTCAAGAGTCCAGAACTAGAATCGAATTCAAGCTTGCACGGTCTTGAACTCATGATTAGCGACTGGCCCCTTCTTGGATTGACTACGAGCTCTGCCAGTCAAACTCGGCTTTCTGGAAAGTACATTGCAAATTGAGTCTGTGACGACCTTGATAGGATCCTACCACCAAGGGTGAACACTGTATCAACGTGTACGGCTTACGACGTAGCCCACACCAAGTGTCTGCACGGCCCACAGCAAGCGCATGCTACGCTTATCGTTTCCGGAGTCCGGACTAATGCGTCGGCTGGGTTCTTTTTCATTTTTCTTTTCTTGCTTTGTTTTTTATATTTTCTTTTTTTCTTTTCTTTGTTTCATGTGGTATTTTATGATTATCTTTATTTTCATATTTTTTTATTTTAGTTATTTCTTTTTAGTTTACTATAATTAATATTTTGTTCATTTTTTTGTTTTTCTTCTATCTCTATTTCATGTTTTGTCGCTTGTTTCCTTTCTTTATTATAATTCATTCTATGACCTATTTTATTTTTTTATTTTTTATTTCATATGTTACATTAAAAATATTGTGTATAATATATATATGATTTTATTTGATATTTTGTTTTATTAAAGTTATTTATTTGTTTATTTTATATATTTATTATTTTTTATTCATGTTTTATGCTCATTTTTAATTCTTTGTTATTTTGCTCTAATTAATTGCTTTAATAAATTTCTTTTCTATATTCGTATAAGATACATGTAGTGTTCACGCTCTATACATATGACATTTTATAAAATATTCTGTAATGTTCACGTTATGCGTATTTGATGTCCTATGATATATAATGTGATGTTCATGCGGTATATATATGAAGTTATATGATGTATTTTTTTCATGCTACGTGAAATAAATATATGTATGTTATGTAAATACCATCGGTGGAAGGTGGATACATGGCGCATGTTTCTGCCATTGCAGTGTTTTCCTTTATTCTTTTATTATTTTTCATATTTTTATATTGTATTTCATTTACATTTTTATAAAATTTTAAATTTATTTTATCATTTATTTTTTCTTCCTTTTCATTTTTCCTTCTATTTTTCTTTTGTCATTTGCCTATGGTACATCACATACCAAAATAATTTGCATTTTCTTACCTATATAAATGATTTGTGCATTTGCGACGTGTCTTCTGTATGGGTCTAGGTTACATCACATACATAAGTATCTGGTTTTGCTAAACTACAGAAATAATTTCTGTATTTGTGATGTGTCATCCATGCTTATCTAGGTCACGTCACATGCCACATCACTTGCCTTTACTCATTTATAAAATATTTTTGTGTGTTTGTGATGTGATGTGTCTTTTGTATTTGTTAAGTTATGTTACGTTATTTATCTATTTCTATATATTTTTTGTACTTTTTATATTTTTTTCTGTATTTAGATTTTAAAGATACTACTACAGATTGCATCAATGTATACTTTCTTCTCTTAATCTAAAATACTTTTCTTCTAAACTGAAAACATTTTTTTGTGTAACAAAACACATTGTTTAAGTAAACCCAGAACATTGCATCTGCTCAATAAAAATGTTTCATCCTCATATAAAAATCTGTTTAGAATTTTTTACCAAAACATACCTAACTGGGATCTTGCTTTGAAGATTTTATTATAAAAAATACAATGGTGTAATTGAAATTTAATTTAGAACCTCAGTAAAAAGAAGTATAAGTGATTATATCAGCAAATGGATTCTTGCATGGCTACGTGCATGGGTGTGCACAAGCCTGAAAATGGTACAGAAGAAACAATCAAATGAAAATAATCTCAGGTTTCATCATATTGCCTGCAACTACATTGTTGTGCACCCATCTTAGTTTACCAAATGATTTTAATATACACTGCTGATTCTCATGCTTGCAGGTTTCAACACTTTAGAACAGCATGGGAGGTCCTTTCTTTATCAATTTCCCCTGGCAGCTTTAGTAAGTTCTTCTCCAGCTTTAGTTCCAATTTTTTTTAGTAGCAGACTAAGAGTCACATGCACTAGATTTGGTCATTTTGGTGCTGATAGTGTTGTCGATCACTCAATTATGTCATGTAAGTGGTTAACCTGTCATCCTGCACTTGATTTAGCTACTCATCTGGGTGGTCAATGGTTTTATTATACCTAAATGTCTTGCAGCTGCACTTATCTTCAGTATGAGGAAACAGGCAAATGTTACATCATCTACAATATTCTCCAGTCATAATTGGTCCAAAATGTATCTTCTCCTCCCTCCCTCTAGTACAGAATGAGTGCTCATTGTTGATCTGAAGAATTTTGCACCCTCCAAACTAATCAAGTGAACAATATCTGTCTAGCATATGGTAATTACAGATTATTGGCTGATTTTGGATACAATTTTGCACATGTACTTTCTTCCAATGATATCTGTGTTAAGTTAAACTTGGGGTGGCAGCAAGGGATAGTGTGAAAGGGATCACAAGTCTATGTTCTTGTGTGCAAATAGGCTGAGTTCATCTGTTCTCAGTCTATAGCACTGTACTTCCTGAAATAAGTTGAACAGGTGATGCATAACCTGAACATAGTTGGGTGAGCATCTCCTTTTTTAGAGGCACATACTGAATACTGAAAACATATAACTGGCTTCTCTATTTTTTTTAACTTAGGAGAATCTGACCAAGTAGCAATATCAATATCACTAATCTTTTTGCAGGCATTGAAAACTTAGTTATTCAGTTAGATGTTGTGCTATTATATCATGCTCCACTTTGGTTGCATGACTCTCAATTGCCTGTGTTTTGGGCATAGGTCTGAACTACTGTATTTCACTGAGTTATGTAGATTCCAAGCTTTTTATAATGATAAAATGACCAGGATGCTCTTTTTTGAAGAGGATCAGGTACTTCTCTATCTCATCAGGAACGTGCCTGTGCTTGGGGGTGGGTGCAGAGATCTGTAGGACTGCTTTGGTTCTACATCTGCTTCTTTAGTGATGTCCAGTTTTGGAGAGCAATATTTAACATGTAGCTTTGCAAAATTTTGTAGGTCTGTTGTTTGTTCAGCTTAGCTGGAGATTGCACTGAAACAGAACAATAATTTATCTCTTTGATGAAAGCAGGAATTCTAGGCTATGGCTGATTATAAGCTTTGAAAAGGCAATACTTGAACGAGCAACTAATTATATGGCAAAGATGATGGTTAAATTACAATGCCTTTTGCTTTAAGTTGCAATGCTTGCTGTATCTCTACTTGTGCTTGTGATTTTAAAGTCATAAAACATATGAACAAGGACATTTCTTTTTTTTTTGGTAGTGAATAGTCACCCGGGACATATATTTTTGAGCCAAACTGAGTAGTGAAAATACTGCCCCAAGAGGTAGGCCACATGCTGTAATATTTCTGTGCCACTCATGTTTTTCTTAAGGCATTTTTCTCAAATCTGTAACTTCCTGAGCAAAATTCATGCTTCTAGACACTTGTTCCTACCTCTTATATAGTTGATATGTTCTCAGCTACTGAATTTTTTGTTTGTATGGTTCTTTAACAGATGATTGTCTGAATGTCGGCGCAGTCCCCGCTGCAGGTCTGTACCTACTCATCGATTTGCTTCGACCTCAATCACTCTGACCCCAAGAAAATTCTGGCCCTGTTATTTTAAGGTTCAAGCATATTTTGAAGTCTATAGCTGATGCTTGCATCAGAGAGGATTAGAAGGAATATGCTTGCGTCAGAGGATTAGAAGGATTAAAATGCCTGGTGTGTTAACTGGTACTCTATTTTAGTATTTCTAAAAGATCATTTTGGGAATATGCTTTTAGAAGCATATTTTAGTATTTCAGAGTGCTGGGAGTAGCATTTTGTAAAAAAAAAAAAAAAGAGTGACGTTAGTAGTGTTTAATTTAGTGGAATTAGGACTGGTTCTTTTGCTCATTTTGTCTCTGCAAGGTCTGATTTTAACTAGGACATACCTATTGTCATGCTTTAACTCTGGTGTTTAATATCTTGGAGAGCTGCAGCCATAGTTATCAGCTATGTCTTCTTTCCTTGCAGGCTCCAGGAACTCCTCTGATTTTTTGCGTTGACTTCCTTTTAGCAAATGGTAAGAATGGCCACTCCTTTCTCGGTTTCGTGTTCCTTCCTACGCAGGGTATTCCTTCCTTCATTCAATTTTTGCTTATGTTTGTAGCTTGTCAGTTTAATATTTTCTTCAATTGTAGCTGCAGTTCTTAGTATTAGTTCTTTCCTGCATGTAGTATATGTTTGTCCAGTACCTAATTGTGGCTGCAGTTCCTAGTATTAGTTCTTTCTTCATCTTGGCTTATTCATGTTTTCACTATCTGTGTCTAATCAATTTTGGTTGATCGATGGGTGCAAGAGAGCTGCTGCATGCTGCCCTTTTTTCTGAACATTGCTAGCCTCAAACTTTATTGCTTGTTACAATATTTCTTGTCTGACAATAGGTCCTTTTCTTTCTTATCAGCACTGAATTACATGATAGATCTTCCTGACCTGCTATGTTACTACTGGATTTTTTTTGTAAAACACTAATTTAATGCACATTATTTACAGTATAATTACAACATGCTGATGGTTACTTTCTTTACATGTGAACAAACCCATGTAAGATATCTGAGTGTTCTGGCATGTACAGAAAAAGGAAGAGGTCTGATGTAGTAGATGTGGAAGTGATAGCAGCTCAAGTCGGACAAGATGCTATCTTTCTTGATCGAGCTCTATGATGATGAGGAAACACAAGGTTTTACTCCTCTAGGATTATTAAGTGTATTTTTCTATTTGAGCTCATCAAGCCCATGGCTGATAACACATTTTGTAGTAGAACTTGTATCTAAAGTTTGTAAAGAATGATTGTTGAAACGGTGAAACATGTCTGATGTGTGTATTATATATATTAGATCATTGTATTTTTTTCTGAAATATTTATCGCTGACGATATTGGCTGGCCACATCACTGATAGATGGCTATCATTGACGCGTATTAGCTGGCCGCGTCACTGATAGATATCAGTGACGGCCGCGTCACTGATAGATATCAGTGACGCGTATTGAATACACGTGTCGCTGTTAGACGGTTATCAGTGACGTGTAACAACGCGTCACTGATTATCAGAGACGTAGAAACAGTGACGTGTCTTTTACGCGTCACTAATGACTGTCTAGACGCGTCACTGATAACCTTTTCGGCATAGTGATTGGAAGTAGCAATCAGGAACTATGTCGCCTTTTTGTTTGGAAAAAAATATAATGATGATCGCCAATGTGCATCTTTGGCTGATGCAAAGTTACTCCTCTGCAGTTGACGGATAATTTTAGACAAAAATAGTATCTACTCAGGACAAACTAATTAACTGATGAAGAACAATTATAAGTTATAACAACTGAAAAGTAAGCTGTTGAGATAAATAAACCGAATCACAAATTGCATTAATGTAAACCACCTGTCATCTATAACTCCTATAATTCTAACCTCACTCACTAATTCTCTGGTTTCTGATTGGTTGAAACTTTTAAAATGATGTCAGCTGACATCATTAAAAGGTTACCTTCACTAAGACTTATTTATCTTCCACTAGCCTTTTTTTTGAAATAAAAAAAGTCGTACCACCTAAATCAAGTATTGTAATTAAAATCCAATTGCATCATGGTATTCTTCGCAATAAACTCTTTAAAATAAGACCCCAGATAGATATATTTTAATAATTTAAACCGTTTCTAAGAAAAAAATCCGTTTATAAGCAAAAATCTAGCAAAACTACATATCATATGGATTAGATGTGGTCCTCCAAAATATGCATAATTTTATGAAAGAAAACTCCTAAATTTTAGGAGAGAGATGACCCTCAGGTATAGGAGTGAGGGGTCAAGTAGATGAGATTTGGATGATGGCCAGTTCAAATAATATAGACCATACATGTCAATAGATACAACCTCCGCAATTGACCTACTATATCCATATATATGTATCTACTAATTTATAGTTTTAACCATGAGCTAAATGCACCACATGTCCATTAACTATTTGCTCTGTATCATCTAGGCCCGCTACCTCTGAAAATGCAGATTTGGGTCCCTCAACTATTGTTTTGGTGCACCAATGGTCCAAAATGGTTCAAAAGCAGGTTTGGATCCTACGTGGCCGTCCATGTTGGATGATGACCGCAGTTGACCGTTAGGTCCATTGACCGCATGCCGAACTGCCTAGACCCGAAGAACCAGTGTCGCTGCGACAACGACTCGACGACTTTCATCAGGACCTGGCTAGAGATGAGGACGAGGTCTCGCTCCCTCTGGTACGAGTAGGACATGAAGCAGTACAGGATCACCGGCGAAGGAAAGCCGCAAAATAAAATACTAAAAAGGGATCATGATCATAATAGGACTACAGCTAGAACTCTGACTCCATATCTTTGTATATTACGATCACGCATACAACACATGCAATCAAATTCAAATTGACTCTAATAAATCTAAAAATAAATCAAATCAAACATAAAAAATTTGAGGCCATCGGCAGACGCCACACGGTGACGAGGCCGCAAGGGCACAGAGCTACAAGCCACCGAGGCACCTGGGCATGAAGTCACCTAGAAGCTTGGCCATGGGCGACACTTGCCACCGAAGCCTAGCCTTGTCGCGGGACGCTAGAGTGGAGCCACCAGGGGTCCAGGGCATAGGGCCATCCGTCCATGGGTGGCACGGCGCAGGGCCATCAGGCTTGAAGTTTCGAGGCCACCGGGCATGGAGCCACGGGGCGCCGTGGCGCTTCGGCATAGAGCCACCTAGAAGCCTGGCCATGGGGGCTCTGATATGGCACAGACATGAGTGGCGGGCCACCGAGGCTAAGGAAGCCAAAATGTCCTAATCTCATGCCCGCAGCCCTCACCATGAGACTTGAGGACGATTGAGGAATGGACCCCGCCATGGATCCTCCATAGTAAGCTACATCACCCGATTGAGCTTCAATCCTCGCCACGCTAGAGCCACTCCGTCCAGCCATGCTCGTCCCATGGCATGCCGAAGCTACTCCATAGGCGCTTGCGTCTCCCAGTCGCACTCCACGCCCGGGCGTGCTCTGCGGCGGTCGGACGGACGCCACAAGATGAACATTGCACAGATCTGCCACCCACTCCGCCCCTAGCCTAACGACTCTTGTGAAAAGAAATCGATAAACAATACTCTCTCCATATTTATAAAGCTTTGATATTTTAGACAAGAATTAAGTCAAACATTGGAAACATAAACTATTAATAACTTTTAAAATATTTAGTTTAAAAAGGTGAAACTTATATGTATAGATTCACCTTGAAACCCACTTTTATAAAAAGTAATTTTATTTTTAGTATTTATAATATATTTTAATAAAAAATAATAGATAATGTTAGATTTTAAAGATCGTGTCCCTGTTCAAAACATCAAATTTTATAGGTATGAAGAGAGTAGTTACTTTGGAGCTCGGAGGGAAAGGATAAGGTTACAGCGATGGTAGATAGATAAGGCAAAGTTATCCTCATGTTTTATTGGATTTATTACAATAAATATTAATATTTTGTTAGTAATATGTAATATGTGTCATAACACCACCAATGTAAACAACAATATAATCAGCTAACATTGCAAATTAACATCAACATTAAATAGCAATTCCATACCACATACATTTTAAACAAAAAAATGAGAAGCTATTTTAATAAACACTTTCTAAAGAAGGGCTTGGGCTCCTTCGAAGAAAAGAAGTCACTTCTTCAGAGGAGCTAGATTCAGAGCTATTTTTAGAGGAAGCTATAGACCTGCTAAATAGGAATATTTTTAAGACTGTGGTCTGTGGGTAAAGAAGAAGGCATATATAAGTAAAAGAATGAAGGAAAATAGAAAGAAAAAGATCATTGTGGACATATCACCTCTTTTATCTACCACGAAAAGCTATTTTATAATGTGTTTTATAAATAGTTTCCACTCCACCAATAAAATGCTCATAGAGCCGTCTTCCAGTTTCTTGTCTCTCTTGGGTTTTATCTCTAGCCTACCCTAACTTGCTTGAGATAAAATGCTTTGTTGTTGTTGTTGTTGTTGTTGTTGTTGTTGTTGTTGTACGAGTAAAGCCAGACTACACCAAACACTCCCTAGATGGTGGCAAATAACACGACGAACACTGTTGCTCGCTGAAGAGAAATCTCACCTCTAGATCTAATGGTCCTAAATGTACATGGTCATGTTGTCAAGTATATCTATACTCCATATTTTTCTTGAAACATTTTTAAAATAAAGTTCTACACTCCACTTACTCAGCCATTGAGAAAATTTTATAAAAAAAATAATTATGTTTTTTAGACACATAATTTAAAAATATTTATAAATATAAATATTTTTAACGTATGTGTCTAAAAACACACACTGAATTTTGACTACATTTAACTAAAGTGATTTATTTTTGTCTCTCATTGCAACGCAGAGATATATTTGCTAGTTTGGAGAACAAGGCTTACTGAACCCTCCCTGTTCAGCTTGTCTTGATGGGGTAAATTTCAACCTTAACTAAAGAACCAATCATTTCGTCAGCCAAGACCACTTGCTACCAGACTCTCTCTCTCCTTGAACCACCGTAGACTCTTGAGAGATGGCTTTCTACAGTTCAGTTCATGAGGACAGGACTTCTTTTGTCGTATGGATTGGAATGGATAGATCACCCCCACATGACAAGTTGCTATCTTGACGAGTCAAAAGCGATAGTGAGGACCACTCTAGCAGTACTGCTAGCCGACCTTAGCGGGCCTTGTTTGATTGCTCACAAATACACTTTAATTTGTATGGTTTCTAGAGAATTAAAGTGTATTTTTGTTTAAATTTCATCCTAATTTTTTACAAACCGTATAAATTAATATATTTGTGAGCAGCTACACAAAGTCTTAGTAGGACCGATATTATCTGGATCTCTAGTACTTAAAATGAAACAACTGCGGTCCCGTACCGTGCCACCGCGAGGTCTGCGTCTGACTTCTCTAATGTGGAGTTATTTATTCAGTTCAACGACCGGGTCGTCAAGGTCCGTTCCACAGTCCACATGTAGCTTCAGGTAATCTTGCTGTATATAGCTACAGGCTGGGCAGGAAAACAGTGCGTTTTCGTACACATTAGCATATCACAGCTATCAGTACAGTTGGTCTGAATTTCTCTCTATGGCAATTTTCATCTTGTCTGAACACTAGTCCGTTAATTCTTGAGTTAGCACTATACTATAAATGAAACGTTGAACAAATTAGCTAAGGTCTGCTAGCACCAAGCAAGCAACTGCTAGCCAAGGATTGAAACAAACATCAAAAGTACTCCACTTTATTTTTCTTATATGTCAACATCAATGGTATCTTTCTAAAAAAAGGGGGTGTATTGATATTTATTGGTCCAGCACGAAATTAACGTGCCTTGAGCCCTTGAGCTCATGATACGCACTAATCATTAAGATAAGAACGCCAAACCCCAAACTGGACACTATAATACTAGTACTGTATGAACCTGCACGGATTAGAATACCCCTATAATCGAAGCCGCTTGCATCCGCCTAACCTAATTAATTATATATCTTCGCCAGCCACTTCTATTTCTGATCATCCATCCATTCATTCATATCTTAAACTATCTGCACCCGTTCGTTCACACTGACGACTAGAAACGTGCGCCAAATCCCGGGGTGCACCGCTTGGACTCCGCGTGAAGCTCGTGGCGGTGTGCAACTGGGCAGGCACGGTATAAAAGGCCCACGGAACAACACCCTGAAACATCATCGCCGGCTCGCCGCGACCTCGGAGAGCGAGTCCAAGCAACACCTTTCCGCCACTCACTTTCTCACGACACCGACGCCACGACGTCGCACAACCACCACCACCCCGCCATGGCGACGCCGAGGCTGGAGCGCGGCGGGTTCCAGCTCCCGAACACCGAGCAGGAGAACTCCCTCTTCCTCCGCGCTCTCATCTCCGTCGTGTCCGGCGGCGACACCGCCGCCCCCTGCCGCGTTGCTCCCGGAGGCGGCGCCGGCGGCGGCCGTAGAGGTTTCCGCTCCTGGTCCTGCTCCAGCGGCGTGCGCCAGGTGCGGCGTGGACGGGTGCCCCGGCGGCAGCGGCTGCGAGCTCGTCGTCGCTGGGTGGAGCAGCGACGACAGCGACGGCGCAGAGTGCTCCGCGTCCGCGAGCCGCGGCACCAGCGGCGGCGGCGGCGGAGGCGTGGGCAAGCGGAGAGGGCGGGGGAGGCGGGTGAGCAACTACAGGGGCGTGCGGCGGCGGCCGTGGGGCAAGTGGGCGGCGGAGATCCGCGACCCGCGCCGCGCCGTGCGCAAGTGGCTCGGCACGTTCGACACCGCCGAGGACGCCGCGCGCGCCTACGACGTCGCCGCGGTCGAGTTCCGGGGCCAGCGCGCCAAGCTCAACTTCCCGGCGGATGCTGCTGCCGCCGCGGCACCGGCGCCGGCGCTGGCGCCTTCTTCCAGCTGGGCGGCGGGGCCGGCTGTGCAGGTGCAGCCGCACCGCCGTCCATTGCCCGATCAGAGCCTCCGCGAGAACTGCGGGTCCAACGCCGCGTCGCCGGTGCACGTGGCGCAGGCGCCGACCACGCAGCAGGGAATGAGGCCGGGGGCCAAGGAACAGGACATCTGGGACGGCTTGAACGAGATCATGACGATGGATGACGGCAGCTTCTGGTCCATGCCATGACCCTGCAGGCTGCACCTTCGTCCATCCATCTCCGGATCTTCCTCTTTGTTTTGTGATGAGATTCCATGATTGTTTTTTAGGGAAGAAGATTCCATCATCTCCCTCTCAAAAGAGAACACTTTAGCTTCACTAGATTGCTTGGCATGCAGACTGTAGTATGTATGTGAGTTTACCAGCTGAATATGTTTCCAAAAAAAAAAAGTTTACCAGCTGAATGTACTGTACTATTATCACCCATCGCTTTCATACGACTGTTACACCGACCTCTGACCACCGTCGTGTGACTACGTTTACAGTGGTACTGGAGTATGTGTGTGAGTCGATGAGTGGCTACAAACGAATCCAGCGCGTTCCTCCCGTTGGTTCGCCTTCGTTACCATATGACCACGTGCGCTGCACGTGCACCCACCTCCACCTTTACCGAGAAAGTATGTCCGTGTCCCGACCGATGTACAATGATGCATGCCGATTCAAGACGTAGAATGGTGCATGCGGACAGGCAATTCCGATTTTTCACTCTACAATGATGCATGATATTAAGATTCCTTGGTGAGACACGTTAAAATTTAATGGAAAATATTTTTTAAAAAATACGCTCATTTTATCATAATTTTTATCATAACAAGACGCCATTTGATTCTAGGTAGTTAAAATCCAATGCTTGAGAATGTTTTGCCTGCTTGCTCAAAAAAAAAAAAAAATGTTTTGCCTACTAGACGGATTTTTTGGGTGTCAAAATAAATAGATCCTTGGCTCAAATAACCTTTTCAATGCAGGTAAAACCTTCGTGAGTCTTTAAAACGTTTTTTTACCAATGTGTACAATCTTTAATTTTATTGTCAGACAATATAATGATACTATATGTTTTTTGACTTGAAACTGTAGGGGTTTACACCCCTCCAGCAATTTATTAGCAGAAAAGAGTACAATTACAAAGCAAAGAACTGGACAACTACAAAAGGACTTACTGGCCAATTAAGCCCGCCTGCCTGAGTGAATTATATTGTAATTCGTCCTATTTATTTGTCTTATCAGCCAATCTTTTATAATAAATTAGTTAGCTTATCTTATCAATCGCTTTTATCTCGACCAAATTTAACACACCGAAATCGGATTATCATAACAATGTATGTAAACGCATGATACACTGAGGACAGCGGACAGCCCAAGCCAGACGGCAACGGGCAACGCGCAGCACCGTCCGTAAGCAGAGCGCTTGTAGCGTGTAGCAAACAACGTGGATCGGACTGGCTTCGGAGTGATATTCTTGTTTTTTCTGTATTTGCTAATAAACAAGTGATATTCTTTTGGGACCAACTAGATGAGTGACCATAGGAAAATCGTATTGTATTTTACACACGCAGTACAGGCAAGGCAATAATACGAATCACGTACGAGGCCGATACGCGCCTACGCGGAAAGCACGTCGGTGCACGCAGTCGGCAAAGCCGATCGCGGTCATATATCGGTGCAATCAAACAGTTGGTCTTAGCTGGATCACCATCAATCACAATCAGGAGGGTATTGACCTAGAAATCTGTTTGTGATTTTTTAGAGATTTTTTTTGGGTGGCGGCTTAGCAGTTAGCACAGGCGTTGAGAATGGAATATGGTTGTGCTATTTTCTTAAAAAAAAAAAATTAGAATCTCGTGTCCTGCATGCGTACCAATCATTTGTAGTTTTGTACCACTGGAAGATACTGGTGCGCTACTGTATGACTTGGTTATCATCTTCTACCCTGTACTTTCATGCTAAACTTTCCAGATATTTCTTTTTTTTTTTTTTTTCGAATACGCAAAAGACTTGCGCATCTTTGTATTTAAGAAGAAGGATGCAAATGCGAATGCAATACAAATATACCGGGGTGGAAACAAGATTTGAAACAAGCACTGCCACCTCCGGTAAAACAACGCGAAAGAAAAGAAAGCGGTTCCACAAGCCACCTAAACCAAGGGTCTCCCCGCCCGAGAACTCCACTGGAGACAAAACCCGAAGGTACAGCGTGTTGACGGCGGCGTAGCCGAAGTGCCGTGGCGGTAGGCGAAACGGGAGCTCGTAGCGGCCTCACTGGAGCCTCCAGGAAGGGGATGACGTCCTCGGACGCCAACTCACTGAGTAACCCGCCGGAACCTTCGTTCCCGAGCCTACGAATTGCCGCAGACGGACGCAGCCGACGACGCCTTAAGGAAGGGGATGACGAGGACGCCACCGTCGCCGCTCCCGGGCACACCCGAGGAGTTTGGTTTTCACCATGCCGTCGTCTGTGGGGTCCTACAACCCACCACCCAGTGGTTGGGAGGAGCCCGACCACCCACGAAGGAGCCGCAACTGCCGACACTGGGTAAACTTGGCCGGCGCGCGTCGTGGCTGCCATCCGTCAACCCACCACCCCGGTGGCGACGAATGGCCCCATTGAAGGAGTTGGCGGCTGTATTGACCCGCCCCTTGACCACCCGGCCGTGCACGGCGGCTGCGCCCCGGCCCGACCGGAGTCCTTAGGCCTCGAGGCCGGGCAGGCGGCGCCATAGAAAAAGGAGTAAACGCCAAAGCGGGCCGCGCCACCGCGATCGTCGTGAAGGCCTCGACCGTGGCGTCTTGGAGAGGAACAATTGGGTGGCCGACCAAGGCCCCATGCTCGACCCGTCGCCCACGCCCATTGCGGACCGTGGCGAACGGCCCCACCGCCGCCCGTAAAAGGCGAAAAGGGTGTGCGAGCGATCCGTTGCAGAACTGCCTGCTGCTTGGCCGGAGTTGTGGTTGGGGGCATCCCCGCGCGCAACAACCCGGGGCCGAGCCCCGCCTCAAGGCCGGGGGTGCGGCCCAGGCGCAGGCGCGGCAAAGGCGAGAGATTGGAGACAGGGCAGACACGCCCGCCCCCCCCCGACCGAGGACGAAGGAACCGGAGTCCTTGGCGCCCGGGGCCGGCGAACAACATCGGAAGGACGGAGGAGGCGTAGTGCCCGGTGGGAGGTGGTGGGGGGTGAGCTGCGCTCGACACTGCCCCGGCCTGGCGCCCGCGCCTTTCCGGGACCGAGGTACCCCAGCAAAGCGGGCAAGGCACGGGCTGGCTCTTCGATCGCCGGGCATCTGGGCCGGCCGTAGCTAGCGCGCTGGGAGGGGGTGGGGGAGGCCCCGCCAAGCTGCCACATGAGCCGGGAGGCGTATGGGGCGGCCCCGGGGCCGGCGGGGTCTTAACCAGCCCGACAAAGGCGGCCCCCGCCGACCGGGCCGCTCGCCTGTCGCCGAAGGAAGTGGGGAGGGTGGGAGAGGGCTCCGCCGACGCCCGTCACGGAGCAGGCGACAAGGCTGGGCTTCGCCGCCGCCGTGGCCGCTGCCGGAGAGAAAGGGAGAGGGAGGAGGGGGGGAATGGGTTCGTTCCCGCCCGGGGCGGGGCTGGGAAGGCCGGTGCGGGCGCCGCCGCCGCAGTTTACAAGGCGCTGCTGCTGCGGGCTACGACGCCGCCGGATCCGCCCGGCGAGGCCGCGGGCGAAATTCCTAGCGCTTAGCGCCGAAGGCCAAGGGTTGCCGGGGCCACAAGATCACCGCGGCCGGATTCGTCGTGGGCGGGCGCGGATTCGCCACGCTGCTGGGCGGCCGGGCCGCTGTAGCCGGGGGCACCGCGCTGGGGGTAAGGCGGGGGAAAGTGGTGGGAGGAGGAAGCGGGAGGAGCCGCGGGGGTGCTTCATACCTTTTTCGCCGCCACCGCCGGGCGAAGGGGCGGCAAGGCCCGAGCGGCCGGGCGCTGTGGGAGGGGTGGCGGCGCGAGGGAGAGTCGCCTCGAGTCGCCTGGGGGATGATTTCGCTCCCACTTCC
>JADLZL010002943.1:0-77727 GCA_015844335.1 Chrysopogon serrulatus | reverse complement strand
TCCATTAAAACCGAAGGCAAACGTGACTAACGACTTCACCGGACTCAAGACAAAGACGAACGTGACTCGAGCAACACCACACAAGCACAATGCATCACGACATAAGGGACATGGCGGAGCTCGTCGGAGCGACCTTGTTCCGACCCAACCATGGAGTACTAGACGCAACCAACACCTTGGCTATGCTCGGAGCTCACCGATTCTAAAACAAAAACAGAGGCGGGCTTGAGATGGTCGGAGTAGGGTCGTCGGTGTTAGCAATGACTGGCGGCGGTGCGAACGCTGACGACGAGGCGGTGTCCTCGACTCCTCTAGTGCTCACCAAGCGAAACCATTTGAAGCCGAACACGGTCGGACTCCAGCGGTTAACACAACAACCGGTGGAGCTTGAAACGCTGCAGAGTCGGCGGCGGTGAGGGGGCTCACGTGACGGCCGGGTACGACCTGAGCTGAGGAAGATGACCTCGTGCACGCGACGGGTGATGTCAAAGGGCGGTGAGTGGCTCAACCGGTGCGCAAGGAGGTGGCGGAGCTGTGTGCACGCGAATTGGAAAGACGGTGGACGAGACGAGCGAATTTGGTGAAAGATGGGGCCGGGCGGCGAACAAGTGGAAGAAAAAAGAATCGCCATCGGCCGGAGGATGACTTTTTATAGGCCGGTGGTGTGCTAGATGTGGTCGGGAGGTTCGTGATGGCGCTGAGCTGGTTGGCGGCTCGCCGCGAACGGCGGGAAGGCGCTGAACGCCACGGCGGCGCCGATCGGCGGCATGGGCGTCGGGGCGGCTGGCCCACCCCCCTGCTCACTACATAGACAAGTGCCACCTTTTCCCTTCATTTTCAAAATTACTTTTAAAATTTGTACTGTACACAAAAATCTTCCAAAATATGAAATGTGTAACTTTTCCAGCTCTACAACTTTGATTTAAAGAGTTTGGGCAGATTCAGCTTAGTTTTTGAATTTGAAATTCCAATTTGAAAAGGGATAAAACCCTAACTTTGGGGATTTCAAAATTACTTTCAAATTTTGAATAAAAGATGAAAATCTCCAAAAATAAAAGTTGTTTTATTTCTCAATATCTACAACTTTCATTTAGGAAGTTTTTCATGAAACCCAAAAATTTTTGAATTGTAGTTTAAAACTCAAAAGGGGACAATTTGAAATTCAAATTACTTTTGAAATTACTCCAACTTTTATTCAAAAACTTGAAAAACTTTGTATACCAAAGTTGTAGAGCTCAAAGAGATGCACAAACTGTATTTTGGAAGTTTTCTCAAATTTTGAATATTTTGAGGTGAAATTGTAAAGGGGGTAAAAACACTTTCAAAATCTCCCTTTTTGAAATGATTTTCAAATTGAATCTTTGGGCAAATAATTAGTGATGTTGTGGCACTTTTCAAACCCAACCAATAGTACATTTTCAAAGTACAAAGTTTATACTTTGAAATAGTGCCATTGGTTAGCAACTTTATTTATAAAATTAATTATGGTTAGCTCACCAAATTTGAAAGTGATATTCAAAATCCAACACTTAGCCTTCATGCTAGGGTTTGGGATTTGAATGCCAATTTCAAACTTGGTTCTCTCTTACACCTTATTTGATTTAGAAAACTTGTTTAAGGTGAAAGTCGGGGTTAGCCAAGCACTTGCAAACATCACGGTTGATTTTTAATTGATTGGTTTTATTTAAGAAATCAAACATGTGAACAGGATTCAAATTATAACATAAGCACATGTAATACAAAGGAGCTCAACCAACACCCTAGAATCGTAAACTCATTTTAATTGTTTGAATTAGGGTTTTCTAATCATGAATGCTCATGCAATGATGATGATGACATGGCAGGTTTTGCTTAACGTAACACCGGGGTGTTACAGTGAGCACGAGTGAAATAATGGTTTGTAATAAATTTTACACCGGTTTGTAAAACTATGTTGTATACTTCCGCTTACTCTAATGTAATATATTTTGTGTAATTATGTAAACTCTGTTGTAATATCAGTAATGCCAATGTAACCATGCGATCCTGTTCGGAAAAAGCGGAGTCGTCTAAGTGGGTTGACCCATGCATAAATGTCGAAGGCTCGAGAAGCAACGATACGTGTATGTGGGCCATCCAATTTAGCCGGTTCTCGTGGACAAATGGTACCGAGCAATGGTTACAGGTTATTATAGTATTATTACTATTTCCAAAACTTCAAAACTAATATTAATACAAGTTTCCAAAAACCTAAAAGTGGTATCCGACGCATCCCCCTTGTTCTTCCCTCCCGCCGTTGAGAGTTAGCACTATCGCCGTTATAGCGATAGTATGAGTAAGTAGCATGTGTTTTCTCTTTTGCCCTAATTTATAAAAGTTGAGAGTACTTCGGTACTCTGGTGTGCTATATTTTAATTAAGAGTTTGATTGTGTGTGAATATATAAATGATGGCACCTAAGTAAACTAACTTATGGGGGGGAATTAATTGAATGGTATGGATCATTTATCTCTACGGTCAGGTAAGAAGGTAAGTATTGAATGGTTATCTTGTCACCCGATGACCTAAGGGTGGTGGTGACCTCATATGGAAGTATATGTATATATTCGTATATGCATATATGGAAGTATGCAGTATAAACTGTCTCTTTAAATTCTGCAACGTCGCACCTACGCCGAGGTAAGTGTGGGTTGTGAGCGCATGATCGGACAACCGCCAGTCTAGGGGAGTGCTAGTGTGGTTACCGGAATATTTACATGTTACACACATGTTAATATGAAGGTACTTAATTGTGGGTGATATGATGATGATTATTCGGGTAGTTTAGTGCTACATATATGTATACAGGGGTATACATATATGGGGAGCATTTAATTTTACCGCTTTCATTGTGTGTTATACCTTATTACTGTGGGGAAAAGGCTGCAATGAAATTTTCTGTAGGTACGCTAACTTGCGGTGAGTGAGTGTGGAGTGATCTAGAAAAGAGATACGTATGTATGTGCCATCATGTATGTGTGTGTCCGTTGGTGAGGATGTTCTGTAGGATCTATAAATCGTCATGCATAATGTCATATCTACACTAAATACCTCCCTTACAAAAGTGTGTTGAGTTATACCCTTTCTATTCATGCTACCCTTCTTTAAAAATTTATCTCCCTTCCTTATAAAAAAAACTGGAAAGTAAATTTTGATTCATGGCACACAGATGAGGACTCGCTCTGGAGAAACTAATTCTAATATCCCTGGCACTTCTCGGGGTGCAAGAAACAATCCACCTCCACCACCACCAACACCGCCAAACCTAATGGATGCTATGGCTACACTTATCAATGCTAGTGCCGACAACGCTCGTCTTCTGAATGCTATGGCACAGCAGAATGGAGCACAAGGTCATCAAGGTCACGCTGAAGAATGCAAGTACAAGGATTTTATGGGTACTCGTCCACCAGTATTCTCCAAGGCGGACGAACCTCTGGAAGCGTAAGACCGGATCCGTACCATTGAGCGTAAGTTTGATGTTGTTGACCGTCCCGAGAATCGAAGGTGAAATTTGCAAAGCCAAAGAACTCCAGGGGTTCTCTGGCGCGCCTGGTGGGCTACCTATCATGCCACCCAGCCACCAGGTCACAGAATTTCTTGGGTTGAATTTCGTGAAGCTTTTCGGGCTCACTATATTCTGGGAGGTCTCATGAAAATGAAGTTGGTGGAATTCCTGAATCTGGAGCAAGGAGATCGAACAGTTATGCAATATGTCAACAAGTTCAATCAGTTGGCCCAGTATGCTCCTAAGCATGTCAACACGGATGAGAAGAAGAAAGATTGCTTCCTGCGTGGTCTGCAGCCTCAGATCATGTCCATGCTTATAGCTAATCCCAATGCTAGTTACAATGAAAGTGTTAGCATTGCCATTTCCGCGGAGAAAAATTTCCATCAGTGTGAGGATATAAGGAAGAGGAAAAATAGTTCTGGGGGATCCTCTAGTGGCAAGGCTCAACGCCAGAAAATGAATTATCAAACCCCTCGCCAAAACCAGTACAATCCACCACAACAGCAAAGCCAGCAGCAGACATATGTCCGTCCTGCTGCAAATCCTCCCTATCCACGTCAGCCAAATACCACTGGTGTTCGTCCTTTTAATGCCCCATATAATTCCAACCCATGTTTCAATTATGGTAAAGTTAGGCATTATGCTCGTGATTACCGTATGCCGAAGCAAGCCAATGTGCAGAGATCTCAAGTAAACCCGTAGCAAAATCAGCAGAATGTTTAGAAGAAAGGCCATGTTCAAAAGACTGGTCGTGTTCATCATACTCAAATTGAAGCTATTCCTGAAGGGGATCCAGTTATGATCGGTATGTTTCCTGTTGCACAACATCTTGCAGTTATTCTGTTTGATTCTGGTGCATCACATACATTCATCAATAGAGCATTTGTCATGAAGCATCAAATACCCATATAGACTGTGGAAAATATTTATCGTATACAGCCTCCTGGGGGACGTATATTCACTAAGGAAATAGTATATCAGATACCCATAGAACTTGGAGGGCACACTTTCTACACAAATATGCTAGTACTAAAGGATCAAGATATTGATGTGATCCTTGGTATGAACTGGATGAGTCAGCATGGAGCCGTCATTGATACTCTGCATTGGACTATCCAGTTGAATTCTCCTCAAAATGAATCCAACCTGCTTGTCCAGTTACCAACCCCTAAGAGAGCAGTTGAGCGGGTATATGGAGCCACAGTTAAAGAAGTGAAAGATATTCCTGTAGTGCGGGAGTTTCCTGATGTATTCCCCGATGATCTGCCAAGATTGCCTCCAGATCGTGATGTTGAATTTAGAATTGACTTAAAACCCGGCGCTGCACCCGTATCTAGATGGGCATATAGAGTGCCACCTAAAGAGTTAGCAGAGATGAAAACGCAATTGCAAGAATTACTTGACAAGGATTATATCCAGCCTAGTTCTTCTCCGTGGGGATGTCCTGCAAACTTTGTAAAGAAGAAAGATCAGACACTGAGGATGTGTGTTGATTATCGTCCTCTAAATGAAGTCACCATCAAAAACAAATATCCACTTCCTCACATTGATCTTCTTTTTGATCAACTTTCGTGAGCCAAAGTGTTCTCCAAGATTGATCTCCGATCCGGCTATCACCAAATAAAAATCCGACCAGAAGATATTCACAAAATAGCTTTCGTTACCAGATACGGCCTATATGAATACCTAGTTATGTCCTTTGGCCTAACCAACGCACCAGCTCATTTCATGTACCTAATGAACTCTGTGTTTATGCCGGAGCTCGACAAGTTTGTCGTTGTGTTCATCGATGATATCTTAGTTTATTCCAAAACCAAAGAAGAACATGCGAAGCATCTCCATATTGTCTTGACCCGTCTTAGAGAACACCAACTTTATGCCAAGTTTAGTAAGTGTGCATTCTGGCTCGATAAAGTTCAATTTCTTGGTCATGTCCTATCCGCCGAAGGTGTCGCAGTCGACCTTGGCAAAGTCCAAGATGTTCTAAAACTGGAAACCACCCACATCCGTCCACCAAGTTCGCAGTTTCCTTGTAATGGCGGGATATTACTGTCGTTTCATCCCTGATTTCTCCAAAATCGCCAAACCCATCACTGAGCTACTAAAGAACCAAACCAAATTTGTCTGGTCACTTGAGTGTGAAGCAGCGTTCCAAACTCTAAAGAAGTTGCTGACCACCGCTCCTGTTCTAGCTCAGCTAGATATAGAAAAGCCATTTGATGTGTACTGTGACGCTTCGGGTATTGGAATCGGATGTGTGTTAATGCAAGAAGGGAGAGTGATTGCTTATGCTTCCAGGCAACTCAAGCGTCATGAAGAGCATTATCCAACTCATGATCTTGAGCTAGCAGCAGTTGTACATGCCCTCAAGATTTGGAGGCACTATCTGTTGGGAAGTGTTTGTCATGTGTATTCCGACCATAAGAGTTTGAAATATATTTTTACTCAGCCTGAGTTGAATATGCGACAAAGAAGATGGTTGGAATTAATTAAAGATTATAATATAGAAGTGCACTATCATCCTGGCAAAGCTAATGTTGTAGCAGATGCTCTCAGTCGTAAAGCACAGTGCAACTGTCTGGCAGCAAAACCACTTGAGCCAACTTTATGTCGAGAAATGGAAAAGATGGATTTACATATAGTCCCACATGGCACTTTGGCCAATATAGCTATTGAGTCAACCATTCAGGCTCAAATTGTAGCTGCACAACAAGACAACAAGGGTATTGCTCATATCAAAGAAAAAGTTAGAACCGGGAAAGCTCCATGTTTCCGAATCAATGAAAATGATGTTCTTTGGTTCAAGAACCGTTTGGTAGTTCCAAAAGTTCTTGAACTACGTCAGCAAATTCTTGATGAAGCCCATACAACTAGATTCTCCATCCATCCAGGAAGTAAAAAGATGTATCATGGTCTCAAACAGCGGTTCTGGTGGACCAAAATGAAGATCGAAATTGCTACATATGTTGCAAAGTGTGACATTTGTCGAAAAGTAAAGGCAAGTCATCTCAAGTCAGCAGGGCCGTTACAACCTTTGCCAGTTCCATCTTGGAAATGGGAGGACATTAGTATGGATTTTATTGTTGGGTTACCTAGAACGGCTAAAGGTTTTGATTCCATTTGGGTTATAATGGATCGTCTCACTAAGCAAGTGCATTTCTTGCCAGTGAAAAATAAATACCCAGTTCTTGGTTATGCAAAATTATTTATTAGCTGAATTATGAGTTTACATGGTACACCCAGAACTATCATATCCGATAGAGGTGCACAATTTGTTTCTAGTTTCTGGAAACAGTTGCATAAGTCTATGGGTACAAAGCTTCTACACAGTTCGGATTGTCACCCACAGACTGGAGGTCAAACCGAGAGGGTAAATCAAGTGTTGGAAGATATGTTAAGGGCATGTGCTCTGGCCTATCCCGAGAAATGGGATGAATGTTTGCCTATGGCAGAGTTCTCTTATAACAATAGTTATCATGAAAGTATAAAAATGGCACCATTTGAAGCTTTATATGGTAGAAGATGTAGAACTCCTCTTAATTGGTCAGAACCGGGAGAAAGAAGGTTATGGGGGGTGGATATTGTTAGAGAAGCCGAAGAGAAAGTTTGACTTATCCAAAACAGTTTGAAAATTGCCCAATCCCGACAAAAGAGTTACGCTGATAAAAGGCGTCGACCTTTGGAGTTTCAAGTTGATGATTATGTCTATCTTCGAGTGTCACCAATGAAAGGAGTAAATTGATTTGGTGTCAAAGGCAAGCTAGCCCCTCGCTACATTGGTCCTTACAAAATTCTCGAGAGGTGTGGTCCTGTGGCATATCGTATCCAATTGCCCAAGAGTCTCTCTGCCGTGCATAATGTGTTTCATGTATCACATTTAAAGAAATGTTTTCAAGTGCCTACACAAATTATTGATGTTGAGGGAGTTAATCTTGAACCCGACTTGATCTACTCTAAATATCCGATTCGAGTCTTGGACCGAAAGGGTCGGGTTACTCGAAGAAGGACAATCAGATTCTATAAAGTTCAGTGGAATATGCATTCGGAGGATGAGGCAACATGGGAATCTGAAGATTATCTGATGGAGAATTTTCTAGACTTTCTTGCCTCTATCTAGGCTAACAACTCCTTTCTAGTTGTTGCCTTCTATAGGTGTTGCATTTGTAAACCGAAACCTCTCCTCTTGTCCTGTGAAAAAGTTGTAAGAAAAAGTGTGTGACACATTTCCTTTTCCACTACTAAACGTAGGGCTTAGGCTTCTTTAAAATTTCGGGACAAGATTTTTGTAAGGGGGGAGGAGCTGTAACACCCCAGGTGTTAAGCGTTAATAAAATTGCCATGTCATCATTTTAGGCATCAAGCATCATGCTTAGTAAAATTTAAAAATGCTGCATAGATAGTTGCAGTGCATTGAATGCTTGTCCCTCGTGACATGGTTATGTTAATCATCTACTTTGGTGTGTGACCAATTTTGCAATCATACCTCAAGCAAGTTTTCCAATTCAAAGTATTTAAATGTGAGAACCAAAGGTGAAATGGAATTCCAAACCCCACTTCCTGAAAATGACTAAGTGTGGGATTGGAATTTCCAATTCAGTTCTTGAGAATTAATTGCCACCAATTTTGAAAATAAAAGTTTCCAAACTTTTGTTCTATATCAAAGTACAAACTTTGTACTGTACCATAGAGCAATTGATTGGATCAGTTGTTTGCTAATTGATCATTAATTTAATTGCTAAATTAGGAATCAGCAAAAAGGATTTTCTAGAACCCTATTTCTTTCTAAGCTCAAATTATGAAACTTTGATTTGGATCAAGAAATTAGAGTTTGAAAAGTAGAGAATTTTTAATTTGTCTTTTCCACTCTTCTTCTACATTCATGTGTTGCCACCTCTTTTTCTTCTTGCACTTTCTCATGCCACCTATCCCACCATGTGTCATGGTTCTTGATCCTCCTTTCACCTCCATGCCACCTCTCTTGCTATGTGTCATGGTATAATTAATTGAAGTGGAGAAACCACCATGTGTCATGGTTCTTGATCCTTCTTTCAATTTCTCCATGCCACCTCTTTTGCTATGTGTCATGGTATAATTAATTGAAGTGGAGAAACCACCATGTGTCATGGTTCTTGATCCTTCTTTTATTTTCTCCATGCCACCTCCCTTCCCATGTGTCATGATATGCTTAATTGAAGTGGAGAAATCAAATTTTTCTTCTCTTACTTTCCCTTCATATATATATGTCTCTTGCTCTCTATTACAAAGTGAAAACCAAGCAAGAAAGGAGTAGGCAGCCATCACCCAACTCCATTCCCTGCCGGTGCTCCTCCCTTGCTCCTCCATCAAGCTAGCCACTAATTCCATTTCTTCACATTGCTACCCCGGCTGAGCACAGCAGTTCTTGTAAGTGATTGTTTCCATGTAGTAAACCAAGTTTTCTATGGATGAGCTGAATATAAAAGTTGTAGTTAACTTCCATATCTTGCTTGTCCTAAAACTTCATGATTTTAGGCTGATAAAAATGGGAGTTATAGATTGTACAATTTGTCAATCAATTTATGCATGCTTCCTGTGCAGTCCAAAGAGATTAGATTGTTTGGCTTGTTTATCTTGAGAATCACTCTGGGTGACCATTAGAAAGTTGTAGTGTTTTTCATAAGCCTTTCAATTTGTCTTGGATCACTAATTTTGGTGGTCTATAGCAGAGCCTATGAAATTGATAAATTCAGGAGCTAGTCCCGTCCAATTTCTGCACAAAATTATTTATCTAAATTGTTTGACCTTTTTAATGATTGAATCAATCTGAGATGATACTAACAAAGTGGTAGACAACTTTATAAGCTTTCAAAAAGTCTAAGAACTCCTTTACTGGATGTCTAGATCTCCAATTATAATTAAATGAATTAACAGCAATGCTGCTGTCCTAGTTTTGCTTTCATTTAAGATCATTCCATATTGCATCCCATCTATAGCACTTTGGTAAATTAAGCATGCACTCTTATCTTCGATAGTTTCTGCGAGCGAAGAAGTTAGTGGTGATCCAATCCCAGGTGAGGTGAATCCCCTGGAGCAGGTTGGGTTCGACATTGGTGGTCCATCTGAGGAGTCTGACATAACTAATCAAGGCAAGCCCCGGAGCATAAACCTCCTTACCTTGTGTTTTTTTAAAATCGTACACACTTGCTTATATTTTATGCATGAATTGGATAAATAATGATGGTAAACCACTTGATGCATTATTCACCTTTTCCTTGACACCATATCCAAAGAACCCTTTGTAGTAGTCTAGGGTAGTGATGCTTAGCCCTGCGTAGTAATAAAGGTCAAGTGGGAAGTTGTCAATTGCTATGAGCTTTGCTCAGGAAATGTCCTGAGAAGTGATGACTTGATTATTCGGCCGAGTACCTCTCTCAGGTACAAGTAAGTGAGATGGATGATTAAATCGAGACCGGACGGGTAGCGTGCACTGTGTGTTGATCAGTGTAGTGCTCCGTCTGTGTCGATCAAGGACCGTTTCGTTGTAGGCTTGATATGTGAGCGAGACTTTGCAGTACTAGCCACATACTCCGGTAAGCCTGTGTACCTTGGCTAATCTAGTTTGGGAATGGACCCCTGCGCACTGGGAGTGGAGAGATGGCGAGAGTAGCGTGTACCCACCCTATGAGTCCACAGGTAGGGATGGCATATGGGTCCTGAAGGGATGGCATATGAGTCCTGGAGGGGATGGCATACGGCGGTGGAGTACTGTACTCTCGGGTAGCGCAGACCCAGACTCATTTGGAGGATCCAGGAGAAAAGGTTAGTATATGTAGGTCCGGGACCTGCATATATCGTGTGGTTTAGGAATCCCCAGCTGGGTTATTAATCGGTTCGAATCGTCGTTGCTCCTCGGTTATGGAGACTCGTTCCGCTGTCCTACATCGTAGTTAGCAACTGGAATATGATGGTGGCCATGAAAGGATTTGTAAAAAGGTGATTGTTATATATCATGTTTAATTAGAACTGGCGCTAATCTTAAATTTTGCTAATCTTCATTTTGGAGGTAAAATCTGAAATTAAGGATCAAATCTCTAGATGCTTTTCCGCAAAAGTATTCTCTGGTTTCTGGCCCAGAAATCCCCTTAAGCCAGTATGCCCTTAATATTCTCCCATCTGTCGGGTAAGACTTGTTAAGTATCCTCATGTACTCAGGGTTTGTTAAATCCCTGTTGCAGGCGAACCGCATGAGCAGGCGATGTTTTGTCCCTGCTGCATGACGGACCTTAAAGAAGAAGAAGAGCAGGAATAGAAGATGCTTGTATATTTGTGTGCACCCGCGGGCAGGGTGACTTCCGTTGTGTGGTTTAAATAAAGTTAGTAATGTTACTTACTCTGTGAGCACGAGTGAAATAATGGTTTGTAATAAATTTTACACTGGTTTGTAACACTATGTTGTATACTTCCGCTTACTCTAATGTAATATATTTTGTGTAATTATGTAAACTCTGTTGTAATACTGTAATGCCAATGTAACCATGCGATCCTGTTCGGAACAGCGGAGTCGTCTAAGTAGGTTGACCCATGCATAGGTAACCGAAGGCTCGAGAAGCAACGATACGTGTATGTGGGCCATCCACTTTAGCCGGTTCTGTGACATTGGTCCCCTGGCTGGGCTTTAGCCCAGCTTTGGCGGGTCACTCTCTTGTTCCTTTTAGAATTTTTCCACGTTGCCGCATTGCCGCTCGCATTCTATACTGCCATGTAGCTCAAAAGTGTGTATTTTCATGTGTATACCTGTGAAATCAATAATTCATCAAAACTCGTAGAATCCGTTAGTCAAAGCCCTACTTCTAGGTATATGGATTATTTTTAATTCACTTTGGAATGATAGTTGACAGTTATTTTAGGACATTAAGGACCTTCAACAGAGCCTAGAGGAATATATCTACCTAATGTTGAGGGATTTTGAGCAACAAAGTTGGTGATTTTGAGGAAAGTTGAGAAAACCTCGATCCGGTCTAGGAGAATCTCGATCTCCAATGTTTACCATGGTTTTTGGAGTTGATCTTCTGGGAACACCTTCCTGACCTCCTATTATATCACTATGCAAAGTTTGAAGTAAATCCGAAATGATTTTCTTCGAATTTGACTTTTTGGGGGATTTTGGGGTTCTAAAACTATAAAGTAGGTTAGGCCGGTTTTGAAAGTCGTGCTATGCTGGGATGGAAGTAGGTTATAGTCTAGGTTTCCTATGTAGGGATGGTAATCTAGGCCAGGCCGACCACCGTACTCGACTAGTCCGACTTTCTTATGATTTTTTTGCTTATTCAAGGTGATTTTGAGCTCTTGGATTTTTCTCTTTCCTGTGACTACCCCTCATGTCCTGAATATCTGTTGCTCTCTTGAATTAAAAGGCGTGAGTGGATAGCAATGGCGGGCTTGGGAGTGGCATATATGGTCAGCTGATGTGGGCTTGGTAGGGTGGTGATGGAATGCTCAGCGATGGTGGAATCGGCAAACATGGGAGTATGAGCACTCTCATTGTTGGAGTTATTAATTGAGATTGATCATATGGAGTTATTACATTCCTTGTGGGAGTCCTAAGAAGAAGCACATCTTTCCCTTGGACTTGAAGATTTGGTGCGCTCGGGGAAGAACTAGGGTAGAGCTCGGAGGATTTTGGCGCACAGCAACTCTCACTCTGTGGTCGGATCCATGCCTCCTCACTTGTAGTCGATGAACCTGTACCACACGGCCTCTTCCCCGTCTACTCGCTTGGAGCATGCATGAGCCGACGGCGGCGTCTCGTGAAACAATGACCCCACACCGTTTCCAGTTCGCGAAGGTTCTTTCTGGACAGATCACGCAGATGGGGGATGTCGCCCTTCTGTATATATATGCCCTAATGGCCGCAAATTGGCCTTTTACTAATGAAGTCAACAACAGCAATAATTGTGACATTGATAATCACTAATGACATTGCATGTAAAAATATTTCAACTGAAAGCCATCTAATTTTATCGATAGATTTATTTATATTTAGACTAAACCATAAAAAACTTGATTAAGATCAACTGTTCTAGATTGGTCCCCTTTCCTTCTAGGCTCCGGCAGTTTAATAGACCCACTAGAGAAAAGCTTGGATATCGAGCCAATTCGGCTCGTTACAGCTCTGCTTGTTATAGCTCGGCTCGTTAATATTCTGGCTTGACTCGGCTCGTTATACAAACGAGCTAGAAGAGCAGCTTGGCTCGGCTCGTTAAGCTGCTCGAGCTGGCTCGTTTGGCTCACGGGCCAAATCATAAAAACATATTATAGGGAGATTATAAAAAGCACATGAGTAACAAATACAAATTACTTATAAAATTAACGTAGGAGAATATAACTCAAGAATGAAGCAAAATAAATTAGTAACATATGGCCTGAGGCCACCAAAGGATGTATAGCAATATAGACCGAGGTAATTTTAGTTTGTTGGCTTGTGAATTGACTAGCTCATTCAAGCTAACGATTAGCTTGCGCCAGCTTTCGATATAAAACAAGCTGGCTCATTATAAAATGAGTCGAGCTCGAGCCGAGCTATTAGCGAGCGAGTCGAGCAAGCTAGCGAGTTTCAAGTTTTTCATCCAGGCTTAGACCTAGATGGTGGCGACGGTGTTGGCGAAGAGCAAAGGAGGGGTCCTTGCGGATGACTTCTAATATAATAGACAAAAAAAGAACCTATACGTCTATATAAATTGCATTGATGACACAATACACAATACTACCACTACGGGATTTATTATTATAATATATAAATGTTTTCACTCAAGACACCATAGTTTAATAGATGTATTGATAATCCAAAGTTGAAGATTTAACTTAGGCTCTATTTCGATCTTTGGAATGGAATTCATTTTAATAATTATAATTTAAACACATATTAATGAAGCTAATATAGTTGTATATGGAATATATATTTGTATAGTATAGGCATAAAAAAATAGATAGTTATGTGTTGCATTTTTTATCATAGGAGAGTGAGGTAAAAGACGTGTTATAAGCTGTAAACTAGAAACATAGCATGATTATTACAATAAAGTTTTATCTTCCACCATATGAAGTTGGAATTGAGCTTATATATGAATTTTTGAAAGTTGTAGAATATCGAATTTCAAGCTAGTAGATTCCAAGAGAAGGATCTGAACATCTTCTTAAAAGAAACTAGATGACTTTTTTGAAGTCAGAAAAAAAAACTAGATGACTTAATTAGATCTGTGATTGGAGGTATCATAGAAAGTGATCCACGCGCGATTCCCTGGATTGGAGATTTGGAGTACAAGTTGTGATATTTAATGTGATATAGCACCGACAACACCTACACAGGTCATCCGCAAAGCAAGCCTGCCTGTTCCAGAACAGGTTTGACAGTGCGCACCGGCCGGTCAATTATCGGTCTCAGCATGGTGTTACATTCCAAAAAAGTTCTTTTAGCGTGAGCACCGACAAAACTAGTACTGGTAGTTCACTGTGCATACAAGGAGAAACGCAGGCAGGAGGACTAGATCTACACTGTGGGAGCAGCGCGCCGCGCCGACACATGGGTGTTGCAACATCTGGCGTCGGGACCCGACGACAGGCGTCAGAGACAACGGCAGCAGTTTATTGATCGCGAACATGGGGTCTCGAGGCCTTGCCCGGGCGAATCCTCGCTCCCATGCGGCCGATGCTTGGATCCAAGCCAATAATGCAGCTACTAGCGAGCTCGTGTCAGCGTCAGCTCCCGAATAGCAGCATGCACGCCCACATGCACGCACGGGCTCTGCCGGCCGCGCCGCGGGGCGATGGATGGATCGGTGACGATCGACTGGGTACATGCACGCGGCGTCTGATCCAATCCAGTCCAGAAAGGACGATTGGCAGCGTCCTGATTATGATCAGCTCCCATCCCTATTTAAACGACGCAGGCCACTCGGACGTTTGGCCATTAGTGCTACCTGCTTCTGCTACGGTGGTTCATCTCCTAGCTAGCTAGCTTGCTGCTGACAACAATAACAATGGAGCTAAATGGCTCTTCTGTCGCTCGCGTCCTTGTGTTGCTCGTGACGGCATGCCTCCTCATGAAGGAAGCCGCGTGCTTCTCGGCGTCCGGCATGAACAAGGCGTTCGCCACTTTCTATGGCGGTAGCGACGCGTCAGGAACCATGGGTAAGAAGATCAACAAGACGCCAATAATAACAGTCCAAAAACTAGCTAGCTTGCTGATGCTGTGATGCACATGTATATATATCCTGCAGGTGGGGCTTGTGGGTACGGCAATCTCTACTCGACGGGTTACGGCACCAACACGGCGGCGCTGAGCACGGCGCTGTTCAACGACGGCGCCTCCTGCGGGCAGTGCTACCGGATCTCGTGCGACTACCAAGCGGACCCGCGGTTCTGCATCCGCGGCACGTCGGTGACCATCACGGCTACCAACCTGTGCCCTCCCAACTACGCGGAGCCCAGCGACGCCGGCGGCTGGTGCAACCCGCCGCGGCAGCACTTCGACATGGCCGAGCCCGCCTGGCTCAAGATCGGCATCTACCGCGGCGGCATCGTGCCTGTCAACTACCAAAGGTTAGATGCTCCTGCCTTTCAGTCGACGATTACCTTGAATCCTTGATCCAAGACGGCTGCGGGCGGCATTGAAACTGAATGTGTGAATGAACCCAGGGTGCCATGTGTGAAGCAAGGCGGGGTTAGGTTCACCATCAACGGCCGCGACTACTTCGAGCTGGTGCTCATCTCCAACGTCGGCGGCTGCGGCTCCATCCAGTCCGCGTCGATCAAGGGGTCGCGGACCGGGTGGATGGCCATGTCCAGGAACTGGGGCGTCAACTGGCAGTCCAACGCCTACCTCAACGGGCAGAGCCTGTCGTTCCGGGTCACCAGCAGCGACGGCCAGACCAAGACCTTCCTCAACGTCGCGCCCGCAAGCTGGGGATTCGGCCAGACTTTCGCCACCTCGCAGCAGTTCTCTTAGTTATTTAGTGCACCTTTTTTTTATTTGTGCCTCGCTTGCTCGTCTTTCACTATATACATATATGCCTCGACTCGATCAATACCATGTAAAGTTTACATGCCTGCCTTCAGATGTCCCTCTACATGCCGCGGTCCGGGAGCTATATATATATGCTTTGACTTATGTCTTTTTCCCCTAGCTTTGTCTATCTTAATATTGCAAAAGTGATTGGAATGATTGACTGTATTCCATATCGTCTACAGGAGTACATATTGGTAGCTGGGGTGGCATGCAAGAGCCAACCGCACAGGCGCGAGATTACATCCATAACTAAGGAACCTATTATAATTACATTATGCTAACACTCCCCCACGGTCAGATCGGGAGTATATGGCGAATGTTCAGGCTGGATCGAAAATTCCTAAAACACAAAGGTAGGAAGGCCCTTGGTGAAGATGTCAATATTCTAGGAACATGGAGTATCCGAACATGGCCGAGGGCGACCCTTTCCCGAGCAAAGTAAAGATCAATCTCAACGGGCTTCATTCGCTGATGATGAATTGGGTTGATGGAGAGATAAATAGCACTAATGTTGTCTTAGTAGACTAGTGTGGGACGGCGAAGCGGGTGGTTGAGCTCTACAAGCAATTGGCACAGCCAAGTGGCTTCTACCATTCTATTAGCCATAGCTCGATACTCTGCCCCCGCGTTGGACATGGAGACTATATGTCGATAGGGGCGGATCCAAATGGGGCTTGCCAGGGCTACAACCCCCATAATGAATCTGATTTCTTTATTAATTCTCTATTACTTATTGACACCTTTAGTCTATAACTTTAGCTCTAAATCTTCATTGTTTAGCCCATCGTTCGTCTCCATCCTGGATCCTCCACTGTATGTCGATGCTTTGAAGACATGTTGCCATGATATTTGTCCCACACGATGAGCTTTTTCTGCTCACTAGTGATGTGGTCAGTGGTGCACATGTTGGTTTACCAGTTGGTGTTGGTGCTGTAGGATGCCATGGCTGCAAAGGCCAATTATGACTACTCTAGAGGGCCGATGAAGGAAGCGTCAAAACGATAGAAGCAGCGGAGAGTATGGTGGCCTTTTTTGCTGCAGAGCTGCCAGGTGGGGTGCTCGCTACCGTTGAAATTCCGTTGTTGTTGTCCACCGTTGTTGTCGCGACTGAGGCCTCGCCCACGGTTGTGACTACCACCGTTGCGGTGGAAGCCTCCATGTCTACCACGAGTGTAACACCCCGGTCCAGGGCTTAATAGGATTAATATGATACTCATACCAACAAGTTGCAACTTCTTTTCCGGAAGCTCATCTCTAAAGAACTCCAAAGTTAAGCGTCCACAATTTCAGGATGGGTGACCGACCCGTGAATTTGTTCCCCGTGCGCATGAGTGAGGACAAAGTGAGGCCTGGTGTTGGTCTGTGAGGGTAGTATTGGTCATATTAAAGGCTATTAAAGTGGCCCAGCCTCGGTGAGGCGGGGCGTTACAAATGGTATCGAGCCGACTCTCGCGGTTTCACGGGCGCGTGTCTATGGTGCGCATGGCCCGTCGTGGTCACACAAGCCTCCATGTCACCAAGGGAGGAGGTTCCTGGCGGGGGTGATCGACGAAGACGAGGTAGGATTAATATGATACTCATACCAACAAGTTGCAACTTCTTTTCCGGAAGCTCATCTCGAAAGAACTCCAAAGTTAAGCGTGCTTAGCCTGGAGCAATTTCAGGATGGGTGACGGACCGGAAATTTGTTCCCGGGTGCGCATGAGTGAGGACAAAGTTGGTTGGTGTAGGGTAGTATTGGTCCTATTAAAGCTGTCGAAGCCAAGAGGCGGGACGTTACAACGAGTAGCGGTGTTAGAAGATGAGGTGGAGCCACCATGTGGAGCAGATCCATCCGCTGTAAACCCAACTCACAAGTTGGGTGTAGAGTTCACCAAGAGACTACGGCTCCGCGCACGCTGCCATGGTGGACACAACATGATTAAAATCCATGTCAAGCCCAGCGAGGATGTAGGAGGCTATTTCTTCATCTTCTAGACGCTGGCAGGCGGCCACCATATCATCAACCAGCAATTTCGTCTTGGTGAAGAATTCAGTGATTGAAGACGAGCCCTTCGAGGCAATGGCTAATGTCATGCACGTATTGATCACATGACCGTGAAAATTGTCATAAATGACTTTCTAGATCTTGATCAAGGCAGTGCATGTAGAAACTTGCACACATGGACCTCCCTTGATACCGAATAGAGAAGATAATTGAAGATCCGCTGGTCCTTTGCAACCCAAACATCATAATCGGGGTTGGGGATGAGCTCGGTGAGCTTGTCTGTCGACATGGGAATCTCAACCTGCACCGCCCCATGGGGTTGAGGTAGTGCACAACTTGCATGTCATGAAGGACAGAAAGGATCTAGGCTTTCCATAGTAGAAAGTTGTTCTTGGCTAGCTTATCTGTGACAGGGCAGCCGATCAGAGGGGATGCCATCGAGACATTTGTGGACTGACCTATCATGTGAAAATGGTTGGAGCGTGATGTCTTCTCAGGCTCACGACTTCGTGCTAGTATAGCCACACAAAGCTCCTAGTTGGCAATACAACTTGTACAATAATCTGTTAATTACATGACTCAACATAAGAATACAACAGCTGACAGTTATCTATCTAACTAACATGAAGCCGCAACATCTTGAGTAGTCTTGATTCGCAATTCAGCCTGAGCCACAACAGCCAAATACATAACCATCGACTACATATTTAGGGCATAACAACCGGACTGCAGTTGAAGGAGTAACCGCCAGAACTCTCTCAATCAGTGATCGAATTTCTCCATGCACTGCACTGCTACAGAAATCCTTTGTACAGGCGGTGGTAGACCCATTTACACAGGCGGCCAAGCCCACCGCCTGTACTAGGGGTCATACTAATCGGCCCACAAGATGCAGGCGGGATGTGAGCCGCTTTGTGAAAATTCGATTTTCACAGGGCGGTTCACTTAGTCGGCCGTCTGTGTAAATGTATATTTACACAGGCGGCTGACTAAGTCAACCTCCTGTGAAAATCATTGTCCAGAAAACACGAAAAAAATAGCAAAAAAATATTTTTAAAAGGCAAAAATATTTTTGGAACCGGGAGAGGCACTGCCCGCCCGTCTCCGTCGAAGTCGCAAGTCGGCGCATTTTTTCGCGTAAAATCGCGGCTTCCGTATGGGGGTTCGAACCCGCGACCTCGGGTTCGCCCCTACCCACTCCACCCACACGTCACTTGTGTCTAGATACCATTTTTGTTCCCCACATATTATATAAATCCGACGGAAAATTGAATATTTGAGGGTCTAAACGAATTCAAATGAAAAAATGTTCAACTACAAAGTTTCATAACTTTTCGAGATCTACAACTTTTATTTAGAGTGTTTCTCCATCCGAGGTCATTTGTAAAATTTGGATTTCAAATTTGAGGAATTCAAATGCAATTTTGGGAGCTTATATGATTTCAAGAAAAATTTATAAACTACAAACATTCATAACTTTTTGAAATCTACAACTTTCATTTTGGTCAAAATTCCATCCCAGGTCGTTTCAAAAATTCAAAATAATAAATTTAAAATTATTTGTACAGGCGGATGTCTTAGATCCGCCTGTACAAATCATTTGTACAAAGCGGATGTCTTAGAGATCCGCCTGTACAAATATGTCGATTTGTACAGGCGGATCTCTAAGAGATCCGCCTGTCCTATGTCGATTTGTACAGGCGGATGTCTTAGAGATCCGCCTTGCACAAATCGATTTGTGGTGGGGCCCACTGATTTCTTTGTACAGGCGTCAAGAAAATTAGAGCCGCCTGTAAAAAAAAACCGTAGTGTCGTCAAAAATGATTTTTCTACTAGTGCTGACATCAAGAGTGGTGATGTCGTTGTTGTGTGAGGGGTGAGCGTCCTGCCTTCTAGTTCCGTATGGTGCCGTCACAGTCCGTCCTCAGATTCTGCTGGTAGCGCTGGTGAATTTGCTTCGTCTAGTTTCGTAGAGGCATAGACCAGGATGACAAGGACGCTGAAGGCTGCAAGCTCTGATGAGGAGTGGCTTGAGATCCTATTGTGACGCCTCCCTCGTGGCAGCGCCACATGTTGATGCCCCTCCCTTCCGGCGGCACGACCTGCCCCGTGAGGACAGCTCCTCCCGCAGGGGCACAGACCTCGCGGGGACGGCCTCTAGCAGCGGTGCACATCCAGAAGTTAATAGCCATCGTGCACGGTTTACCCATCCTCACCATGGGCGTGTCGCCGGCACCGAAGGTGTATGCAAATGTACGGACATAGGATCTGGTGAGAGGGCAAGAATGATCGGTATGAAACTATGAATCGAAGCATGCCACCATGTGCTGCCGTGAAAATTCTCAGCTTCTCCCATACCTGCATCTGCATGGTGGCGACAGCCATATGTAGATCGATGCTTGTCTTTAGTTTCTGTCAATGTGTTCTTTTTTTTTAGATAATGGATAGAAACTATCCGGCTTCATCTACCAATCGGTAGAATCAGGCCAATTATTACAACGCTCAGTCCAAAAAATACATCACAAAAGTTTAAACAGCCACAAGCCGGCCATAAGA
This sequence comes from Chrysopogon serrulatus, assembly GCA_015844335.1. Taxonomy (NCBI): domain Eukaryota; kingdom Viridiplantae; phylum Streptophyta; class Magnoliopsida; order Poales; family Poaceae; genus Chrysopogon; species Chrysopogon serrulatus. The sequence continues at coordinate 57,613 of JADLZL010002943.1, read as the reverse complement.
AAACAGGAAATCCAAAATAGTCTAGACAACTGCTAGCCAATACGATTATTTGAAAGCCATCCATGGGAGCTAAAAAACTGTAGTGCGGACGTCTCCAACTGTTGTCCTGCGTGAAGAAGGAGATCACGTATTTCCTCACGCCGCTGCAGCTTTGCCCATTGTCACAACCAGTAAGTTTCCCTAAATAGAACCTGCAAAGAATTTTTTGTCCTACATTTGTCAAACACTACCTCATTTCTTGTTATCCAAATAGTCCAAAGATAAGGCCATGTTGCTTAATAACAACGCATTTTGAGTTTTTTTTACTTTTGACCAGTTCAAAGAGATCCTCCATATTAAAAGGTGAACAGCGCGCCATAAAAATTTAGCATAAAAACGATCGAGATCCGTCTTGAGTTTTTTTTTTAATTCTTTGCTTCGTTTGTTAAAATATCTAAGATTTGAGGTTGTGGGTGAAGTGTTTATTTTCTACGAGGTTGGCCGATCAATCCTTCAGGCAACTTGTGCGGCATTCTGTGAGCCTTCTAAGGCACCATTTCGCCTGAAAAGTTGGATTTTCTATTCTCAATACTTACTCCCTCCATCCTAAAACAAGTATTGTTCTTACTTCTAAAAAATTCAAACTCTTTTAGCTTTGACCAAATATATAAAAAATATTTATAGCACATAATTATCCATCTCTCAAGAGATTTGTGTTAATCTCTCAAGTTTAGTTCTATTTTAGCCACTTAAATAAAAAATCACAAATATTTGTGTTTTTCTCTTGCATTTTAGTTGCATTTTCTTGCTTGTCTTTGATCTCAAATTCTCTCCAAAGAACGTTTGTGGTTGTTCTTATACCCTGCAAGAATGATTTGTGGAGTGTGACTACCCACAAGAATGGTTTTATGGAGGCAACCATACTCCAAAAGCGCTACTAACTCAAGATGACTAATTGATAATGCTAACACTAATATTTTGTCATCCTAGTAGTTTTCTTGTGTTTCTTTCATTTTGTAGAGATGAAGAACCCATTCAAGAAGGTGGTTAGTAAGGTAAAGGATGTCATGGTTGGAAGCTTGTCCTGACATTCCCGCCACTCTGAAGGGAGTTCACAAGGAAGGATGTCATTCCACTTGGCACTAACGAGCAAGAACATGGTGGCCATGACCGAGTGCTGCTCCACCATGGTCCAATTGCTTCACCACCAACAAGAGCGAGACATCCCACAGTTGGCCTCTTGTTTGATCAACAAGAGTATGAGACATATCTGTCCATCAAAGGATCGTGAGTTCGAGCATAGCAAGGTATTCGATCCGGACCCTCCACAAAATAGGTATGGACATTGAATTCAACATGGTCTTTTCGACACTTGGTTGGCAAGGTTTTTGGAAAGCTTCTGAGCTAGGGATCAAGTTGCTCACCAAAGAAGTCCTCACTCTTTTGAATTTCAACAATATGAAATTAATTTCCACATGTTTAAGCAAGAATTTAACCTGACTTGGAGTCTTCTAAATGTTGCTCTTGGTTTTGAAAACAACTGCTTGATAGACTTGAACCATGCCACTAGAAAGTTTGATAAAGTAAAATTTTGGGAATCCATATCACCCCCTCACATGATTGTTCAAACCATAGACCTAACAACATTCATAATCCAACCTTGCAGTTTCTTTATTTTTGGATGTTTGTAACTATGTTTTCCTCACTCTGATCTAAGGTCCATGAGTTCTTGATTTCAGAACATTGCTATGGTTAATAAAATCTGTGCCTCACCTGTAAGAGTTATAGTAGCTCATTGACAAAATGTGCTTAATTTGGGTGGCTGTATTGAGGTTACCCTAGATGAGCCGACGGAGCAGGCTGAGCTCTGGTTCCAATCCAAACCATTACCAGCTTTACCTACAATGTGGCCAACTACTCTTGCATCTTGTTGCCGGTGCACAGGACGTGTGCTCTTGCATCCTGCTGTTCCGCATCATGGTCTTGTGTACACACTGCAGGAGACGGCTGCCAGAAGCAAATTATCCATGGTGCCTCAGTTGGCCATGCCCACGATCATCGCCATCACCGATCTGATCGTGGAGAATAGTCTCAACCTACATCCTGCAAGCTGGTACCGACAGATTTCACTAGATCAAAATAATGATTAGTTAATTATCCTTGAGTGAATAGTCAGAATAGAAAAAGAACAGTAACTGATTTAGGATTGGGATTTAAAAAGGAACGCAAATACCTCTCTGGAAACAAGCAAGCACGGTAGATAGTACTCGCCGTGCAGGTTCAAACATCTCACTTACTACTTGTTGTGATGGAATAAGGGAAGAGAGGCCCCAAGGGGCTTGCAGTAACCGATATTTTTTTACTTTTAACATTTTTTTAAAGAAATTCGGAATCTAACATGTTTAGAAAGTATCTCAGAAACTAACCCCCTTTACCGCGCCACTAACGACGGCATGGCAAACCTCCTATGCCATATCATGCATGTCGACGCGGCAAAAAGTGCCAGCGTGGCGGCTCGGTTGTGGGGCGGTGACGTGGTGGCTGATGTGGCACTCTTTTGCCGCGCCATGCATGGCGGCGTGGCACAGGAGGTTTGCCACGCCACCGACCATAGCGCAGCAAAAGACGCGGGGAAAAAGTCTATGCTAACTGCCATGGCTCTCTCTTCTCTCTCCCACTTCACTTTCCTGTACACGTGCCACACTGGACGTGTGACCTGTGCACTTGGCGTCACCTGTTAAAGTACGCTGGTCAGAGAGGTGCAGGCCGGCTACATGTGCAAGGATGTTGCCTCATTTAGTACTAGCTAGGCGTAGATCTCCAAAGGGCACAGTGACTAGAGTTGAGTAATCACGTCTTTGAATCAATGCTCCTGACGAGTTGTCCCAACCTCCAATACCACCATACAACCGGTAGCTTTGCATATGTGCAAATACTTCAAAAACAATTTTGATACATATATTTTAAAAATATTAGTATTTATATTATATAATTAATATTATCGAAAAGATCTTTAAATTAGTTTTTAATAAATTTATTTTAAAAATATAAATATTATATATTTTTTCTATAAATTAAATTAAATTTGTAGCACAAACACCTAAAATAAACGGTTTTTTTCATACGGAGGGAGTACTATACCAGTAGCTCTGCGTGGTATTAGACCTAATGCCCCACTCGATTTCTACCACCGCTCAGGTGTCACGTGCCCCAAAATACTCAAGTGGTGAGTAGGCAACACGAAGCGGCTGTAAAAGTAAAAAGAAAAATTGAAGGGCCGGCCACCACTCCTTGTCCCGATGAGGTGATGCTGCTGGGCTGGGCATGCACGGCAGATTTGATGTCCTTTTGTCTGATCCTTCCTGTCCTTTTGTCTTCCGGTTAATGATGTGCTTGGCCTGTCTACTCACCGCTCGGGCACGTGAGCGGTGGATGACAACTGATTTACAAATCTAATAGTGTTTTACGTGATTGTCATAATTACTAAAACAAGATTAAATAAAAATAATCTAAATGATTAAAACATATTAAACAAACAAAATAGAAAAAAATAGTCATATTATTTCTATGAAAATAAAATTAGAAAATTTCAAAGAAAAACTAAAAATAACATATAGAAAACAAAAAAAAAATACCAAATAACTGTTCAAATAATTCTGATCTTTCACATATATAAATAATCAATTTATATCGAATAAATACAGAACCTATACCTAAATAGAAATAGTAAAATAATATGATTTAAGACTAAAATGTCATTTATTAAAATGTAATGTCAGCCGCAGATCTACTTCTACTATACGTGAGGTGTCGGCAGCTGCAGCTCTACCACATAGAGCTACTAGAACAAAAAGACTACCATTTTAGGTGTTCGTGATATAAGTTTAACTTTATTTATAGAAAATATAAATAATATTTATATCTCTAAAAAAATTTATTAAAAATTAGGTGAAAAATATTTATGATGATATTAATTATGTAATATAAATATTAATATTTTTAAAATATATTTAGCCAAAATTATTTTTGAAATATATTTGCATATTTGTATGTCTAGCTATTCGCTATAGTTGCTAGCAGTCCTTGCACCTGTAGCTAGGCCGGCCTGCACCGAGACAGTACTAATTATGTCTTCCCCTAGAAAAAAGGCAAGTCATGTCTAACCAAACAGGCGCAGAGTCACACCTGCAGCGTTCTACAGAAAAGTGAAGTGGGAGAGAGAAGAGAGAGTTGCGGCAGTTAGCATAGAATTTTTCCCTGCCCCTTTTGCCGCACCATGGTCGGTGGCGCAGCAAACCTCCTGTGCCACGCCGCCATGCATGGCACGGCAAAAGGGTGCCACGTCAGCCGCCGCGTCACCACCCTGTGCCCGAGCCGCCACGCTGGCGCCTTTTGCCATGCCAGCATGCATGGCGCGGCATAGAAGGTTTGTCGTGCCGTCGTTGATGGCGCGGCAAAATATGTTAGTTTCTAAAATACTTTCGAAATAGTGTTAAAATAAAAAAAAATATTCGCAGAAACCTGCTGGGGAGCCAAGCGCATGCCAGAAAAGAGGCGGCAAGGCAATCTCGGCCATTTAGAACCACAAGGTGAAGCTTGCATGGGTTAGACGAGGAGACAAACCACAAGGCGTGATGGGCTGTTATGTGGGCTGAGCATGCTGCAGCTACAGCCATGACCTACACAAGCTCACTAGAGCCGCTGCTTGCCCGACCACACTGGAGCCATAGTTGCTGTTAATGTGATCTATGCAGCATTGTTCGCAATCCCTAGGCTGGCTCCGCAGGGCGTAGGCGAACCAGTGCCCATGGCTGGGTTGTCGCACACGGCCACCATTCTTGGTAGACCTCCAGCAAGAAGGAGACATGCTGCCGGATCTAGGAAATGAGCAGTAGGTTGTGTGTGGTGAGGGTGGATAGGAAGATATGAAATGGGTAGCAGATGAGAGAGAAGCTCCTCATGAAGAGGGATGAGGTCGGTTGTGAGCATATATAGGGTTTAAAGCCAAGGTTCTAGCTTCATGTAACTAGTGGATGAGAAATGGGAAGAGGAACTTGTATTTGTAGAGAACTTTTATTGTGAAAGGTGATGATGAGAAATGCAAAGATGATATATTAACTATATATGTTAATTAGGAGCACATCAGGATGATTAGGAGAGGCAGGCATAGAAGTAGCGGTGGGGCGAGGGGGCATGAGCCCCTACCGCTACCAGGCAAGCAGAGCCTCCTAGAGTCCACACCTTCAATTTTAGACATAAATACATAAGGTAGGGTGGGCTAAGAATTCTAGAGGTGCATAGAACTGTCATGATGGCCATATGATAGGTGCAAAGTTTGGTTATGCGAGTTGGCTATCCAAATGTTTTTGGCTTTCTTTAAAATTTTTCTGTTTCGTATCCTATGTATAATAACAACCAAAATTTTTTACATCTTTCAAAAACTTTTTATGGGACTAGCAGATGAGAAATCCTAAGAGAATCTTGTATCTTCAGTAAACTTTTTATGTGACTAGACGAGAAGTGCCAAAAGGATATATTAACTATATATATTGATTATGAGCACATCATTATGATCATGAGGGGTTGATTACGATCATATCATTATGATCATGAGGGGCAGGCATAGAAGCAACAGAGTGATGGAGGGGGACATGAGCCCCCCTATTGCTATCGGGCAAGTGGAGCCCCCTGGAGTGTCCCCTTCCAATTTTAGGCACAAATAAGGTAGAGTGGGTTGAGAATTCTGGAAATCAAACTATTACATTGGCCGCTTGCCTAGGGCCACAATCTAAAGCTATAATTACCAACCACACAGCAACCCATTACATGGTGGGATTAGAGAAAACCAGACTAAGCCAATTTTGCACATGGCAAAAACCTGGTCAGGCTGGTTTCTTCAGCCTCTTAACTCAAAAAAATCGAAAGCCACCCAAGAAGAACAAATGGAAAGACGTACATCTAGGATTCCAATAATTGGCAAGGCCACCTAGAACATCTATGAGTCTTATTGATAGAAGTGTCAGACAGCAGGTTACGGGGTTAGAAGGATTTTGTTTGAAGATACAAAAGTAAACTAGATTTTTTATAGATTGAATACCTTAATTGATCATAGAAGTCTCATATCTATCTATCTAGCTAGCTAGCTATCTATCTATCTAGCTACATATCTATCTACCCTAGCTATCTATCTAGCTACCTATCTACCTAGCTATTTAGCTATCTATCTATCTACCTATCTATCTATCTATCTACCTACCTACCTATCTATCTATCTATCTATCTATCTATCTATCTATCTATCTATTAGTATTATAATGGAACAATCCAAATTATTCTAAGTCCACCCAAAAATACTCCAAACTATTCTAAGCCCATCTAAAAATATATCACCCGCTGAGAGACTCCAACCATTGTGTACCAAAGAAATTATACCTAAGACTTCAACATCACTAAAATCTATGACTACCATTCCTTGTAGGCTTCAACTTGATCCTATGGCCAAGATTGTGTTTGTGAAAGCCTTCAACACTCGTCTACATTCCTCCACACATAGCATCCAAATCCTAGGTGCAATGTGCAGGGTTCGATCCTTACTGGTATAGGCCTTTCCCAAGTGAAGGGCCCCCACCCTAAACGAAGACTTTTATTTTTGTTGCCATCATGATTTTGTGCTAGGGGCCCATGGTGGGCGCCAATGTTGGGAATCGCTATTGATATCCCTGCAAAGATGAGGTAGAGCGTGGGACCACTCAGCCTTCGATTGCGAGTGTTCTACCTTGGAGCCTAAACCTTCATAGGAATGTCATGAATACCGAGACACTAATATTCTAGGGCTTTGAGCCTAAAAATTCCTAGTTTTTTAGCCTAAAAATTCCTTCCCTCAATGAGACTTGACTCCTGAGTCCCCCCTTCTTATAGGGTATGGTTACACAAGTGCACTACAAAAAATCTGGGCTTGTATGACAAACTAAAATTGTCACATAAAGTACATAATTTGTCATAAAAAGAATCTTATGACAAAAAGGAGTGTCATGCCGGTCGTCATATTACGACCATCACAAATTGTACCGCATGACGATAATGTGGAAAACTGTCACAAAATGTCATGACCTTTTGTGACGGTTTTATTTTGTCATCATATATTTTTGCCATTTAGTGACAACTACAATTGTCACATGTTGGTTGGTCAACGCGTCACCTAATACGTGAACCGTCACAAATGCTGAGTATGTACCCTAGTTAAATCTCACTATTATGACGATAAGAAGTTGTCATGTATAGGGTAGTTAACCATGGTTAAGAAGTCGTCATACATTATATATTCATTCAGTAATGAATCTTAGCATAGGTCATATAACATAGACATAAACCCTTCACCATCATTCACATACAACAACCCAGATCATATGACACATTACATAGTGCAAAGGTTTAAATACATCACACAAGTTTGTTCTTTGCATATGCAAATAAGTTCATATAGTTTCTAGCAATGCATTAGCTGCCATGTCCCTCACCATAAAGTAGAAGAATGTGCACCTTGCAAGAATATGTAGCTCCCATGTCCCTCACCCTCCTTGTTTGCTGGAACTCTCAACTGAATAAAACAATGCAAAAGAAAATAAGTAGTTGGCAATAAACTTAAATAGGGCCAGTCCTGGTTGTATAATTTTGTACCTCTGCTAGCTAAGCCATATTCCAAAATATCCCTTGTTACATGGTTCCCCATTAGGGGCATTTTGGACCTTCTCTTGTGGCAACCGTCTTCTCTCATGGGCCCTTATCATGCCATATGAAGGCCCATGCGATCGCCTAGACCTCCTTGGCGGTAAGGGTGAGTAGGTCTCTCGAGGGCGCTGTATTGACAAACCGTCTTGAAGGACCGTACTCTCAAACCTGTTGTGACTTTATTGCTTTTATTTCCTGTCTTGGATGTAAGAGTTTAAGCCCTTCTAAAAAAATAGATGTTAAACATGTATTACACACAAGGTCATGCAAACCTTCATATGTTAGTACTTGTGCATGGTTTTGGATCTGATCAATCAGCTTGGGATGGTACTGTTTTCCACCTTCAGCTTGATCCAAAATATAGACACTATGGTATCTTAACATATGATCTTGCATTTTCGGCAATGGTCCCCAGGGGTTACTAACCATAAGTCTAGGATTCCATTAATGCATATGTAAAAGACATTGTATACACTCTTCGGTATTATAAAATTTCCCAATCAATCTTTATTTTCCACTCCATTTATAGTATGATTGGTATATAAGCTTCTATTTTGCATAGAGAACATTTTGGGGGTTTATTTACCAGGCATTGCTGCCAATGAGAACTAAAACCCTAAAAGATCTTTGTGCAAAACAGAAGCTTGTGCACCGATCATACTAACATTGTTGTGGCAAATAAAGATTCATTGGCAAATTTTATAATATTGAAGAATGCATATACTCTCTTCTACATTTACGTCAATGCAATCATAAACTCCTAATGTATAGTAGTATCCCTTGGGAGGCCATCGCTGAAAATGCAAGGTCATATTTCAGGCTACCACAACATCTAAATTTTAGATCATGCTAAAGTTGGAAAGAAGTATCATTCCAAACCGATTGGTTGGACCAAAATCAAGCGCAAATACTAAGATATACATGAAGGTTTGCATTTGCCTTGTCTTTAATGCATGTTATTAACATCTATTCAATGTGTTCATCAACTCTTCTCTTTTCTCTTGGTAAATCACTCTAGCATGAGAAAAAGTAGGGCGGTGTTAGTAATGTACTAGATGATACCCCGCGCGTTGTGGAAATTTCGTAGTGCTATGAGAAACATTTTTTATTTCTTGATGACTTAGCTCCTATATATTAGAGGAAAACAATGTTCCATCTTAAGCCTAACAAAACTTCTATCAGTCAAATAGATATCTTGATATATAAATGAAATACTTTTTTTAGAGTTCAAGGGCATTAGCCCTAGCCTTTCAATTATAAAACCAAAAGACCATGTCTGATTATAGCGTATGTCCCACATCTCCCAGCACCGCTGGTCAGGGAAATTACCAAAGCCAGAGTTAAACCAAAAACCATTCACAAAAACATGACCATAGCATTTTATAGAAAACTACTTTAAAGGGAGGCTTCTAGGGCGTCGTTGAGGGCTTTCCACCATGGAGATCTTGTGTAGCTTCCCCCCCTGTGATCGTCCCACCTCCAGATTTTGCCACCACAACTTCATCACTTCGGAGAAGCTTTAGACGATGACACCCGGTTCTGGGAGCCATAGCACTCTTCTTGCAGATGATTTGATCTCCTTCAAGTATCCATTCATCAGCTCCATCTTTTCCTCCGAGCAGAGAACTTTCCAGTTCTGTAAATGCCCCCAAATCTTGTGAAGAATCACTTCCATACTTTTCCAAGTAGTAGCCTGAAACAAAATCTCATTCCTGAGTTTCCCAATAGACCAAATCATCGCTAAAGATATCATATTAACAATACAAAATCTTTTGTTACTTAACCACAAACCTCCAATGTTAGTCATGTCTTTTCCAAGATCTAAACCTAACATATCAGAACATACCTTCCAACATTGCTTAGCAATGACACATTCAAAGAACAGATGATGACAAGTTTCCTTTTCCGCACAATAAAGGCAGCTATCATCATCCACCTTTCTCCTTTTAGCTAGGTTATCTCTAGTTAACACTTTGTTGTTAATCAATAACCAGAGGAACATATGTATTCTAGGTGGCACATATGTATTCTAGGTGGCACCTTGAGGTTCCGCCAAACTATCTCATCTTCTACATTTGACAACCGGATTGTAGACACATGAATTTGTCTAATGCCCCATTCATTAGAACTTTGGGAATACATGAAAACTCTAGTCTAAAGAGATTTTCTATGGGTTTTGCATAATATTTTCCCTGGATTATTCCTTGGGGGATTCAAATGCAAAATAAACACGAAACTTATCCCATTCATGATTGCTCGTGAACTGCCAAACTATCTCATCTTCTACATTTGACAACTGGATTGTAGACACTAATTGGACCACTTCTAGCCAGTCCTGGTAAATAGATTCTGAGAGGTTCCTTCTAAAAGTACATTTAAGGTCCCTACCATCCCACAACTCAAAGAATAGTTTTCCCTTTCTTTCTTATTGTATTCATTATTCATTAATGATTCTATCTTAATTGCAATAGTCATTGGCCAAAATTGAATAGTCTAGGCTAGAGGACCCTAACCAAGTATCCTCCCATAATCTTATCTTTTTTCTCATCTCCTTTCCATCTAAAACCCATCCTGGCCGCCTGTGCCACCCACATAAACCCTTTGAAGAAGCTAGAAGCATTTGTAACTTTAGTGGTTAAAATATTAGGGTTGACTTAGCGATGATTACTAGATGTAATTGGAGTTATTCATTGATGTAAAGAATTACCTTAGACATACTCTAACCATTGCCAACTATTATCTAAAAATGGGAGAAATATAATATTATAGTCATATTCACATAAACCTTTTACTATTGACCTATTTCCATTCTTGTATTGAAGAATCTTTGATTTATAGGAAACATACAAAATCGGAAAACTCCCTAGGTAAAATGGAAAAGGTCAAAATCTATTTTAGTTTATATACATATCTCGTCATATTAAATAATACATGTAAATCTATAGGCGGAATTAGGGGGAAATAAATGCAAGGCCCATCAAGATTTCCAAATTGCTGGGCTAATTTAAATACCACCAATCTCGGACCAAGGTCCAAGCCTAGCCCACATTCCCACCGGTTCCAAAGGCATTTAAGGTCCCAATCCCAGCCAGTTTTCCCTTGCTCATTAATGGCCATTGTCTTTAGGCTAGATCCTAGATGTTTGTACTTCACTAATTATTAAAACCCATCCTGGCAGACACCCACATAAACCCTTTGAAGAAATTTGTGGTTAAAATATTAGGTCTGTGTTGGCGGTAAACTGCAAATTGCATGTAGATTGTAATATACTCCATCCAAAAGAATCTTTGAAAGGGGAAAAGGGAATCGGAAATACACTTTCCGACCTAAGAGAGCATCTACGCTCCCCATCTTGAAAGCACAGTGACAAAGGCACATGCATATGCATTGCAGCATTCTATTAAGATTTAATATTTAGCGATCAATTTGTATTAATCTAGTCATTAGCAATTGCTAATGATAGTTCTAGAATAGGCATAGAGCCATAGAGAGGCACCTTTTTGACCAAAAGGCAACCATATGCCATTCTATTAAGATTTAATATTTAGCGATCAATTTGGGCTTATATATATTTACAAACACAGATCATCAATCCATACACAGACATCATTTGCATCTCTTGATCGATCTCTTGCTCACAACTTCTAGCACGTTATCATGCATGCACTCTCCACTGTCGCTGAGAAGCCAGAAGAGAGAATAGGAGTTCACAGAGAATAGCGTCCTCGAGTTTGTTCAGAACAGAGGCCTTCTTGGCCGATCATTCAAGAAGAGAACCGGAGAACAGAGAAGTTTCAAAGATGGAGAATCAAAGACGAACATGTTACGTATAATTTCACACGATTGATGTATTCAAGATTTGGAATGACCAACTTGGCCATCCAAAGGGATGGGTGAAAAATTATTGGCAATTCTATTGGTCATAATTTTTTCCGAAGTCTAGATACGATAAGTGCCACTGGAAAATAGATTTTAAGATCCTCTTATCTTTAAATCAGATTAGTGTCTTAGATTACTTAATCATATTAAAGAGAATATGATTTGGGTCCCATACAAAGATTGTATGGACAGTTCTGCCATTTCATGGTTGTGAAGATATATCTATAAGATGATCTAGAGTGTGCGAAGTATCCATACTTAGCTATGCATTTGGTAAATAATGGCTCTTGCTGTAAGCTTATTATCCTAAACAATACTAAATTTTTTTGCTTACAATGATGATTGTTTGGTATAACAAATAACGAAAGTTTAGTCACATATCCACAAGGATAAATGGAATCTATTAACTATGACAAGGTCATAACAGGACCATTGTTAGTGAATTGCTATCTGCCAACTTCGTGTTGGAGTCAGGCAGATTTATGCACTTCTGACTTATGATTAACTACATATCCCCTATATGCATTAATATGTGGAAATCCATAGAAGATTTCTTATTTGCTTAAGATTGAGTATATTTTATACGCACTAATCTCACCACCACAACATATATTGATGGGTACACATAGGAAACTAGGGATCAATGTGAGATTTTAATCCTGTTGATTGTTAAGTATTTAGATCTCTTACAAAGGATTTATTGATGACCTGTATGCTGGTTTTATTTTGATAATGAGCATTTCTAGGCATTAGGGGGATATTTAAGTACTATATATAATGCTAGGAAATTATTTAGAATGCTTAAATCATTTCACACTCAGGATCACGTACTAAATAAAGTTCAATGAATTATTGATTAGCACAATATTGCAAATAAAACTGCCAAATGCATTTATTGATTACTAAGGAGTCATTTAAACTTGTCAATCTATTGCAAGTATGTTCTAGAAAGAATAATTACACCAAGTAAAACCACTCAACTCCCAAATATAAATAAGAGGGGGAGAAGTATGGCCATAAAGTAGGATTATTCATGCTAGCAATAGAAGGTTTCTTTCTAAAGAAGTAATGCAGGTCAACCTATGGTTGTGACACCTTGTGGGTAATTATTAGTTATTACCTAGTGGATAAATGTCATCCACAAACCTAGCTCAGGTGCCCCTAAATATTGATGCTGGAATATCAGAAATCCCTAACTCTCATTTTGGAAAGTAACAATGAGTCGTTTAGGGTTCTTTGAGTTTTGATAGCTGGAGAATTATATCATAGAGAGGCTACATGTGTTGGCACATACTTCTCTGAATAAACTGAATACAACATTTTAAGTCATCCAGTCAATTAGACCATGGCAGAGTGTGTTGCTCACTCATACTGGAATTTGTTGAGTAATTGTAAGACATGCAAAGATAGTCTTGCTCACTAGAAAGAGGTATTTTGAGCCATGATACCAACAACTCAAGGTATCTTTATTGTGGAATACAAAAGTGTTATTATCCTAGAATGGATTGAGAACAATGTGGCGGTGAGGCTAATAGCACAAGGGGTTTACACAAAGCCTAAGCATTGATTTTTGAGAAAATTGCTATTATATGACTCCAAACATATGGCTTCACTATAATAGGATTTCTAACATCGGTTTTGCTAAAATATGACTCCAATCATTTGCACTTCGTAATACATGACATTTTGTTTCTTTTAAAGGATTTCTCATCTCATATACATGTATTTAGCCATGACTTAACTGTTTTGCGCTCAGACCTTGTAAACATTCCTGTAGGGGCTGCTGGCCACATTCTCCATGTGCCATGGCCAGGCCAACCGGCGACGCCGCGGACAGGGCAGCATGCCCTGCCTCGGCTATGGCTACCAGGCACCATCGGGTGCCCTGGCCTGGGCGGCCCGGCCACTAGCCACCGCGGCAACGCCGCCAGGGCTCCAGGCGCTACCACCCCCACAACAGCAGGTCTAGAATCGGCTAGGGCTTGGGCACAGCCATCTTCGATGTTCGCGGTCACAACAGCAGGCTCTCAATCGATACCTTCAGGCGGAGGTTCTCGATCCATGGTGAAGAAAAACTGGCGTGGGGAGGGGAGGGGCGGCGGCGGGTGGTGTTCGCGGCGTCGGGTACGTACGGGACGGAGGAGAAATGACGCGAGATGCCGGGTGAAACGATCGATAGACAGATGAGATTAGCAGAAGGGTAATACGGTCAATACAAAAAAATACATGTATTTAAGAAGGCCAAAATAATTAAAAGAAACAAAATGTCATGTATTAGAAGTGCAAACGATTGGAGTCATATTTTAGCAAAGCCAACATTAAGAATCATATTACAGCGAAGCCATACGTTTGGAGTCATATGATAGCAATTTTCTCTTGATTTTCAGTGTAAATTATTCTCTATAGTAAGTATTATAAATTTTCCGATACTATTTTTTATTGACAGTACAAAGCATAATAGTTGATAGATAGTGATTGCATATATTTATATGATCACTCGATATGGAATATTTGTGAAGCTTTCAGGAAGGAGTTCACATACCCAACCCTCATATTTAAAATCACAACATATATTGTGTATTACTTAAGTCAATATATGGCTTAAAGAAGTTAAGTCAAATTTGGTACAATCGACTTTGAGTGTATTTTCTAAACTGAAGGGATACATGATTGATTATATGTGGTGTTCATTTTGAAGTCTTTGATTGGATTTTAGTGTTATGTGATGGTCAATAATATTAACATCATTAGTGATGAACACATATTGATAGCATGTGGTAATCTAAAGACAAAGTTTGAGATGAAAGATATGGTCTAAACCAAAATTTCTTCTGATGTTTTTAATCCAAGCATCTTTTCTCTAGATTTTGTACAAAAGTTACCTATATTCATATCATAATCATATTGAATGATTCAATATGAAGGTATCCTATGGTTGTTCTACCTCTAAAACGAGAAAAATTATTTTATGCTATAGTGATTTATTTTATGCCATAGTGATTGAGATGAGATAATAATGGGACATATGGTTCGTTATTTCTATGCTATTGACGCACTAATATATCTTCCAAAAGTACCTAGCTAGACATTATTTTTTGCAAAGATTTTCTGTTTACAAGTAGCACTACAACTACCAAATATTGGTGGTATCTCATTAGCACAAGTGATCTTGGTGTGTTCGTTTGGAGAACCCAAGATTCAATTAGATATAATAATTCTGGTTATCTATTAGATCCCCAAATTCCATATCATTGAAAGGCTTATTGTATATAATCTACAATACTCCATATTTTTTATGTGTTGAGTGCACTGGTATGAATTTACTTTAAGGTTTGCTAGCATCGGGGTGATTGTCTATCTGATTAATAACCTATTGCAAATATCATATTGCACTTTTTTTTTTGTATGAGTTTCACTCTGGGATTTCTTATATAAAGTTTTTTAATAAGGCAGTATTAACACAAGATTATATCATATCATCCTCCCCATAGGGATTTTTTAACATATCATTTTTTGCATTATACTAATTTTTTATGTTATTGTTGTTTCCAATGATTTTTGATGGACCATGTTAACACAAAGGAATGGCACGAGGCTATAAGGAAAATTGAAGGGGCACCTGTTAAGATTTATATTTAGTGACTTTTGGATTCCACAATATTTTTTTTCCTTTTTCTAGATTAATTAATTAATGATTTTTGTATTTAAAAATATTTTAAAAAATTTCAGGACTATACACAGATTTATTTGAAGTATTACCTCCTAACAGTAAAAAATATGACATGACCCCTCTAAGCAAAGCCATCATTCCAGCAGTTACACTCTCATCATCTAATCCAGTCTTGTCCAGTTTCCTTTTTCTCGAGAGGTGTCCCTAGACCCCAGCTTTGTTGCAAGCCAAACAGCTGAAAGCAAGCATCATGATACATCATTCAAGATAAAGACTTTTTTTATTCATCTCAGCTTCTTAAAATTTGCGAGTTCCAACAACTCATTTTAATTTGTCATATTAAAAACATCTATCCCTAAAAAAATAAAATTGATAGCATGTCCATTTCGAAAAGTCCCTTCAGAATACGTTGCAACGCATTACTGAAAGCCCAGAGATGGTCAAATTTTAAGTGCAGCATCTCTGTGTTGTCCATTTCCAGCCGTGAGAACTCAACAGGAGCATAAAGAGTATGTAGTATTATCACTTCATCTTTGATCTTTTGATATTTTCCAGGAATCAACAATGCGGTGGTCTTTTTCCATTAGGTACCTGGAATTTGATTGGGAAATCAGGGATTTGAGTGATATCAGTTTCTTGACACAAAAGAAAGCTGAGTAGCACCACCTCACTTAGCAAACCACCTATAACTGAAAAGAGTAGGAGAGAACTGCCGCAATTGTATTCATCTCAAGTGTGGGTACATATACATGTTACAGAGGAGCCATCGCCTCAACAGACACTCCTACGGATGTGCTATGCGAGCTACGGTTGTGCAGGAACGTGCGCGAGAGCGTAGCGAGCGTTGCGGAGAGCGCCGTGACCGCGTCCACCGGCGGCGAGCAGAGCGGGCGTCGCGTCCAGCGGATCAGGAGACCGCGTCCAGGGGATGCAGGTGGGCCTGCATTCAACGACTCGCTAACAATAATAACTAGTCATGAGAGTACTGTAGCTTACAACCATTATTGTAAATATATTTTCAGAAACGGTTCTATTAAGTAATTAAACTGCCATTAGGAGGACATCTAAGCTATGGCCTGCCGGGAGGGCCTGCAACGGGCAGCGAAGTGGTGTAAATTTAAATCCATTCTAGAAACCGATTGTCTAAGTATGGTCAAGATCCTCCAAGAACCACTGAATAAGAGGTCGTGCCTCCATGCCATTATCAGGGAGGCAAAGGAAGCCGGGGATGAACTCCCAGGACTCATTGTTAAGCATCCGAGAACATGTTAAGCATCCGAGGACAGAGCAGAATTGTGTAGCCCATGAGCTCGCACAGCTGGTGAAGCATACGGCTTATGCCGTGGTGTGGCGTGGTCGTTCTCCTGTGTGTGTCAAGTAGTTAGTTGCTCAGGACTTTAATGAACATTTTGAGCAATGAATAGAGCTCTCTTTTCTTCGGAATAAAAAGAGTAAACTGCCACTAGAAAAGGTTTTATTAAGTAAATCATCCTAAAAACATGATTCTAGGGGCAGTTGTTGTGTCAACAGCTATATAAATTGGTAAATTTTAGGGTTGGTTAGTCAACCGCCTCTAGGAATCTATTTTTAGTGATAGTTGACTAAGTCAACCATTCATAAAAATAGCTACACAACAAATAAATTCATAACTTTTCAAATGAAATCTGAGGAAGACAAATTTTACATGAAAATTATAGAGAATTAACAACGATATCTAAAACTTTAAGGCTTTTTTAATTAAGAACGTTTAGGTTCTCGTATATATTTGTAGATATATAGCTATTTATTTAAAATTCAAAATTTCCAAATAAACCCAGATGGAGACATACCCTTATATAATTTGTAGTGATCGATGAATTCTAAAACTTTGTTATTGGAAAAGTTTCCATTTAAGATCCTTAAAAAACAAAATATTCAACATAAAATATGTATATTCATACAAAAGGATAGCATCATGTATTTAGTCTCAATGACTGTGTAGTATGGTGATAGAGGAAGGTACACGTGTTTTTGAGAAATTTCTTGTGATAGTTAACAATAGTTGTGGTTGCCCTTGGGCAAAATAGAATATTTTTCTTGTTTTTTATAATTTTTAAAACTCTAAAAAGAATTTTTAAAGGTAGTTGACTAAGTTTACCCCTACCAAAAAATCATTTCTAGGGACAGTTTACCTAACGAAGTTGTCCTAAAATTGTAGTGGTTGTTAATGTAAGAAAATTGCCCCTAAAAATATCTAATTTTTATGATCGATGGCGTTGTAACGGTCTGAAAACTCAACCTAAAAATCGGTTGTCTAAAAATTGCTCATTCGTATGATCGCTGGAGTTGAATTAGAATAGGTTGTTTCGTTTGGCAGTTTCATATTGTATATCCGAAAGACAAGCCGTCCTATACATAAATACAAAAGGTGATGGTATTGACAACACATAATTGACACAGAACAAAATCTATTATTACTATGTTCCTTTACTTTTTTATATACTTTTATATTTACCTTAATAGTTATATTTGCTAGTTTCTCGCAAACAAGTCACAAAGCTCTGGCATCATCGGACTATCATCTTTTGTTCTTTCTTCTACAACAGTCAGTTCGATTCTTCATGGTTTAATCGAAAAAAAAAATTTCTTTACTAATTTGCTGAAACCTAGTCATGGTGGAACTTGGATATAGCATAACCTTCTGACGGGAGCACCACAGACCACCTTCGTTAACAGTCAATACACTGGGATCGCACGCCAACACCCCTCCCTCCCTCCCTCCCTCCCACAAGCACATATGAATTACTACTATGTTTCTAAAGTTCCAAAGATACTGAATCGAACAACCCTTACTTAATTCTAAGAGATGTGTTTGATACAACTTTTCCTCCAGTTTTACAAAGCTGTTTTTAGATTTTACTACCAAATAGGCCCAGATGAAGATGCCATTTTCAGCTCCTCGCATGTGTAAGGTTCTGCAAGAAAAAGCTAAAAATACTAGTTTCTCGTAGCTTTTGTGTCTGCTATCTTTTCTAAGAGCCATTTTACCAAACCTTTTTTAAAACAGCTTTAATATCACTAAATCTGTTTTATGGAACAAAAGCCAAAAAAATTTGGTTTACTAATGAAGCTTGAGTTATACAAACCGCCCGTTAGGAAATTCCTGTTATAACGTTACACGATCAACCAGAGATATATGGTGTAGGTGCAATAATGATCAGAATAATATATGGTATTACTGTGTTTGAGTTTTATAGAGAGAGACTAAATTAGCGCATGTCTTGTGCAATATTGGGTCTGGAAAATATGAGTTTCTAAAAAATATTAGTTGCGCTACGTTACAATTTTTTTCTGTTAATGAAAAACTATAGGCTAAAAGCTAAGCTGCATAGGTCGTATTATTAGAACTTGTTAAGCATGATTGTATCTTTAGGAGGTTATTATGGTCTATATGTGTTGAGCCTTGAGATAAGAACCACGGTAGAGAAACGTACATAGGTGCTGATTTTATCTTGGCGAAAAAAAGAGCTTTGCTTAGCACTTGGCAGCAGTAATCCCACGGCATGCCCAACAGGCGACGGCCCGAGCAGAAGCTCTGGCAGAGAAAGACAGGGCAATAATGATGCTCGGCCAAGGAGTACAGCGAGCCTACATGATCAATGATCAATTGCATCTAAATTTTCTTTTGGTCCACTGAAACAAAACAAGTACATACAGCCCACAATGATTTATTGCCCTGTCTGGCTTTCCCTCTGTGACATGCAAAATGCCAAAATCTCTTTGTGATGATATTGGTAGTGGGATAAAGGCCGTAAGATTTCAAAACAGAGCTAAGCCACGTATGTTTTTTTTTTTTTTGCTCAATCCCATCTTCGTTGCGAGTAAGATAATTTTTCCGCCCATACTAACTGAAGTACTCCCTCCGTCTCGTTGTCTTTGTCGTTAAAAAACCGTTCCCTCCTTTTACAAATACGATTTTCAAATGACAAACTCTATAGGACAGAGGGAGTACCTAATGTAATTCAGTTAAACATGGAGAGTCTAAAATGAATAGACTGAAGCCAATTCTCGCCTTCCTATGGTTTAGCCTATGTGAATTTTCTATAAGAACAGAATAGCAGGCCATAGGTACAGCTATGGCCACGGCCTTAGCCTCATCAGAATGATGCCTCTAAATGTCCGGAGCTGGCTATCTAGAGCGTGGTTTAGACTGCTTCACAAACTGTACCGTGGAGCATCTTAAAAAAACTAGAGTTTGTGGAGTATATCTTTAGTTATTCTCACAATTCCATATTTTTTTCCCGAACGGAGTAAGTGAAGTTGAATTTGTTTAGCTAAAAATATGAAGCGGAGCAATCTTGAACACCTCTAATATGCTGATTATAGGCAACAAATTAAGAGCACCTCTAGATCTCCTTTTGAGCATTGATAGCTAAATATAGATGCCAGACAAAAAACAATGATCCGAAAAGACTCCTAACAAGCCTTCAAATTTGGGTGGGCACCCAAATTCCCCCACCACCCTCATTCCTAGAGATCTAAAGAAAGCCTTAAAATGACGATTTCATTATATTTCTCCAGCGTGCCACCGTTTCTCCTCCCTGTAAATCCCATGGACCTTGTAACCTCACCTAGTGGCGCGACTCCTTGGTACGGAGCCCCTCCTCAGTGTGGCGACCGCGCCTGTTCGCTCGAGCAGTAGAGCCAACCGCGTGCTCGCCCCCCATGCATTGGGTATCGGCATGGCCGTACACCTCCCCATCTGCACACATCCGCTTGAGCTTGTACGCCAGGCATGCGCCCCTCCCCCGATTGGTGGCCTCACGATACGGCAGTCGCGCCCTTCTCGGATCAGCTCCGCGGGAACTACTCCTCGGCCACCTCTTTCTGCTAGGCTCTCTAGCTACTGGCATGGCCATGTTCTTCAATGGAGATAAGGAAAGAAGATAGGAAAGAGGATGAAAAATAAGTTATATGTGTCATTTTTTTGTCATAATGAATTTGAGACCCTACTTTGAGAGCTTTGCTAGAAAGCAATCTAGAAAACAGGACCCTCAAAATAGAGGGATTGCTTAAACGATATGTAGGTTGTAGGGGCTATGTTATGGCACTACCGTTGGAGTTGGCCAGTGAAGAGTTTATCCAATACTCCCTCCATTCCAAATTATAAGACGTTTGATTTTTTTGGCCCCAAGTTTGACCATTCGTCTTATTCAAAAATTTTGTGCAAATATGGCTAAATTTAATTTATTTTGAAGAACTTCTATTAATAAAGCCACAACAAAAAAAGTGATATTATACAAAAAAAAATTAATAAGACGAGTGGTCAAACTTAGAGCTAAAAAAGTCAAACGTCTTATAATTGGGATAAAGGAAGTACATTTTTTACAAGTACAGGTGGGGGTCAAAGTTCACGATATGATAATAGTCTCACTGCTATTCTTTTACAATTTACAATGATGAAAGGAAAGATGATCCTAAAGTATTTGCCAGCCAATTTGGACAAAACAACTCATGAAAGTAGACTATATAAAAACCATGTTTGCTGAATGGTTCGTTCTTTTGATTCAACATGCCTATCCCGCTAACAAGTCCTTTAAAAACACAATAAGCAAAAAAAAAACGGCCTATATAATCCAAAAGTCCTATAGGCGCCTAACTTGTTCAATTCAATTATTGTACTATTTGCGTGTAGTTCAATTCAATTATTGTACTATTTGCGTGTAGTTGCAGTCGGGTTTCCAGATATGGTAAGGACAGGTCCTCGGCTAATATATGGACCTGCCTTTTTTTTTGTTCTTTAATCCATTAACTTGGAGACCTGCGTTTATTATAGCCATCTTTGAAAGTCTTTTTTGATCCATAATCTTAATCGATAGTGCATAAAGAGTCCATATCTCTTCATTTTATGTTTTATTTTACAAAAACCTCCCTCAATTTTTTTTTCTTTTACATATATACCCCTATGCATCATTCTACTTGTTCAAACTCCGTTGGTGATTAGTCTTAGCTGCGTGACATAGTATTGCATGCAGAAGCTTGTGAACAAGTGCACTGGCGATGACACCAAACCATGCATCGTGCGTCTGGACGATGTCCCCAGCAGACCAGAGGCATTCCTGCTAGCGGTCAAGTCCTGCTTCGACGTCCAGAGCTAGACACGGGCACCGCTGAGGTTCCCGACCGAGCACTTTGCCATGACCGAGGTGACTACGGCCAAGCGAATCAAAGGGAACGCCTCGTGGAGCACACAGAGTCGTTCCTGTCCGAGGTGCTGGCCGCTGGAACGATATGGTGCGCGCCTGGGCACGTGTGATGACAATGCTCCCTGCCGCCGAGGACCTCCTCATCGTGCAGCGGTGCATCGACTCGCTGGCTGACTTGTGGTACGAGCAGGTGTCCTCATTCGAGGCGTTGCAGTCTAAGGGAGCCCCGAGAACATCGCAGGCCGGCTCGCTGATGCACTATGCCGAGAACTGCTTGGTCTGCTCCGCGTCACGACGGTCCCCTGCATGGCGCTGCAGCATGCCGGCACGCGCTGGAGAGGAGGGCCGGTGATCAGCTGGAGGACGCGGCACTGGGGGACCTACTGATAGCCAAAAACCAGATCGAGGCTCCGCGGGGATATCCGCTACTCTACAACGTCGATAGCATGCTTCGAACGCTAGAGCGGTTCATGGAGCGATGCCCACGGTGGTCGACGGTGACGCTCCACTGGCCTCGAGTTTTGCCTGCCAGCTCGGTGGCCAAGCTACGACGGGTCTCCCGAGGTCGGGGCAGACCCGCGGCTGACGGACCCAGCTGTGCGAACATGGACTGCCCAAGCTATCGCTGGAGGAACCTGCCGATTGTATAGAACAAGAAGCTGCCAGTGGGGTGGGTTGGGACGTTGGTCTTCGGCGAGAAAGCTGCTGCGTACCATGGTCTTAACAAACTGCGTTTTATTTTTCCTCGAAAAGTGGCCTCATGGCCGAATCCAAGATGACTAGGACGTGTGCATGCACGGACATGGTATGTAAAACCTGGTTCATGGAAAAAAAAGTTGAGGGAGGTTTCGACAAAATATAACATAAACCTTGTATGGACTTTTGCACCACATCTAAGTTATGGACCAAAAATCTTTTCAAACCTTTGAATGAACAACACGTGGTGGACGAGTATACATTTTACCTTTTTTTGAAAAAGACCTGCCTTTATTATAGCTCTGGCAAAACTCCATCCAGTTTCCAAATTTTAGCCTGACGCGTGGGTCGTCGTCTCGATTCTGGTTGCCAGCCATCAGAGCAGTGAAGGCAGCAACATGTTTACACCGTCCTCTGCTGCCGATGGTTCCGACTAAAGACAACCGCCAGGCCGAGCCTCTGAATGTGGACGCCACCAAATATGGCGTCCAGTAGTTTTCGCGTCTGGTGCCACCATCAGGTGCCGCGCATCTTCATTTTTTCCCAACCCCATCCCCAGTGACAACCGACCACGCCACGGTGAATTTTGAATAAAGGATACTTATATTAACTTCCGTGCCCGTCATCGACATCGACGTACATTCATGACCACGCGGCAGTGGTCGCGGCCGTACGGCGCGCCGATTGTTTGGGGGACGTTCCTTCACGGGCACGGCGTGCCGCAGGAGGTGGCAGCCGCGGCCCTTGCGCCGGGAGGACGTTCCACCGCCGACGGCGGCGAGGGCAGCGAGAAAGCGCGGCTCTTCTCGCGCGACCCGGCAAAGACTGTGTGGTACAACACTAATTTCGACTTCTACGACTCTCCGGTGGCAAATTGGCGTGACACCGTCTATATGAACATGGACCCCAATCCCCCGGAACCTGCCGAGCTGCCGAAGAACTGCCGGTGGTGCTTCCATTCTTTCCCCCCTGAAAACTCCCTAGTTTTAACCGGTTTTATTTTCTCAAAAGGGTTCATGCATGAATTTATATATTTATATAAGTTGGTTTGGAAAAGGTAAAACGGTTCATGCAAGAATTCCAGTACACCTCGACAAGTATCAAAACCTTGTTGATTTTCCGCGTCATCTAGTTGCATCGAATTCTTTTCGGCTTTGAATGAAGACACGTGGTGCGAGTATACCTTAGCCTCAAAAAAAGCATGATACAGAAAACCCATTAAATTTTAGCAGACATGAATCTCTTCTGTTGGACTAAAGACAAAGAACCTCTTCTGTTAGACTTAAAACAAAGCTCCAGCAGCCTCTGAATGTCATGAAGATATAAGTCCAGTAGTTTTGTTTATTCACAGGACAACAGCAGCAGGTCATAATTTCAGAGTAACTAATTTATGAAGTTCTGAATTTTGAGTGACTAATTTATGCAGCTCTGAATTTTTAATATGCAATACTATTAACTTGCATCAAGTTAACTAGTACATTCATGCACCAACTGATACACCAAACTGGCTGACCAATTGTTTGCAACGATTTTCAGGGACGTGTTTTTCGAGTACGCCAAACATTTGAAGCGCTTACAGGAGACCTTGTTCGGATTGCTCTCAGAAGCTCTTGGGCTTAATGAGAGCTACTTGTCAGATAGAGGCTGCAACCAAGGCCAGATGGTAGTCTGCCGACTGCCACTACTATCCGCCATGCCCCCAGCCTGAGATTGCCATCGGGATGGTTCCCCATTCAGATTGGGGCTTCCTAACTGTACTTCTGCAGAACGAGATTGAGGGCCTTCAACTCCTACATGATGAACAGTGGATCAATGTTGCACCGATGCCTGGAGCATTCGTCGTGAACCTCGGCGACCTCTTACAGGTAATTAACAGTCCATACCCATCATGTCAATAAAACAGGTGTTGTTGCTAAGAGTTAAAATAGGATTTCTGGTAAAAGTTAGTGATGTGCATTTCTGAATTGAGATCATTTTGCATATGTGCCCAGGTGGTCTCAAACGGAAAATTCAAAAGTGGTGAGCACAGGGTTCTGGCCACAAATGTGGGACCAAGAGTGTCAATTGGAAGCTATCCCACTCATGCTGGTTCAACCTGGATCTATGGCCCCATCAAGGAGCTACTGTCCCATGAGAGCCCAGCACTGTACAAGGAAACACTCGCAAGTGATTACCGAAAGCATTGCACTGCAATCGGATTAGGCAATAAACCAATACGGGCCTTTATGATTTGAGATTATAATAAATCCGAAGGGAACTATTATGTTGCTGCAATTAGCTATTATACTTTTTTTGATATGGCAAACACTCCAGTTGTGTATGTACTCCGTGTTTTGGTATATATATAGATAAGATATATAGATAAGAATGCTGTGTGCTTGTGATCTTCTACTAAATGTTTGCAATTGGATGCTATGAGCCTATGATGTCATTTCACTACTATATAGAACCTGTCTGATGCCCGCTTTTCTTTCTCTCTCTCTTTGCTCAGACGTGCAGGAGAGGTTTATATTAAAAAGACAAAAGAGGGGCTATAAACCCCATATACGTATGTAGTTGTGGAAGTGAATGTCTAGTTATCTGTTATCTATAATCTATCTATAATCTATAATTCTATAATTTCTATATTTCTATAATTTTCTATATAATTCTTATAAAGCAAAACCCCACTGCAATATTTCTTTGCAATTTCATGATGAAGCCGTGTCATCTTAAGGCCCCACCAAGTCACTAAGCTCAATTATAAATTGCACACCCACCAAAAATGACATCGAAATAATTCCTGCAAAACCATCAAGGCACCAAAGGTCATGTAATAGTATTTATACATGATGGGGTAGCATGCGGTTCCAAACAATATATTAAAAATTAATCACACCAGCCGCTTCGTCTTCCTAACTAAAACCAGCGTGGCTTTGCCCCGCCGTACGTGGATTGAGCCAGCCTGCTTTTACAGTTTTTGCTCTATCTTCTCTACGACTCTATACCTTTCATTATAATAAAATAGAGGGGATTGTTTTGTTTGTAAGACAGTGGTTTTCTTTGCTGAAATCTTAAGAGCAAATGTGTAATTTTATTTTCCAACCAATCAAATGTTGTTCTCTCAGGAGTTTTGGAATCTGTTATAGATATTACTTAATTTGTTGACAGGCTTTCAAATAATCTAAGAGGCATATATAGCTTGTGTCTATCTATTATGAATAAGAATAATAAATTTCATATATAGCTTGTCTCTGTCTATTATGAATAATAAACATATATTATATTGTTTTAGTGTTCAGTTTATCATATTTCATAAGCTTCTTCTATTCTGTTCTTTGAGAGAGGTTCCTGAAATCATTTGAGAGGTCTTAAACTCACATAAACTTGGACCATTTCAGCCTGCTTTCCCATGAAGATATATGTAAGGGAACACTGAACAAGATCAGATGGTATGTACTCATATCCGTAGTATGCATCTTCTGATAACACAGTGCAAAAAAAAATTTTGAGCCTAGAGAAATAAAAAGATAAAATACATTTTGCTCTCTTAGAACATAAATGGTAGTATTTGAAATTCTGAGCAGAGTATCTACTGTAGCAAATATAATTTGGTATACGAAAAGGCTGATGGAAAGTGAAAAATCCAAGCAAAAATCCCTTTTACAGATGCAATTACGATGAGTCCATGACCGCAGCTGCAGTTATGTAGGCACAACATAGACTACAGAGGCCGGAGCTGCAGGTGTGGCTCGAATGGCTGTAGTTGATGGCTCGAATTGGCTGCTGGAAGACCAGCCGATTCCTTCAGATGTTTCCAGTTCTGCTGTCACCCAGCAGACATAAGACAGCCGAACGGAGCCGATGTTCGCGTACCCGGTCTCCGCCAGCCCAACAGGCCCAATGAAACTCTCCCTGGTTCCAGAACCTTTGCTGTTGCTGTGAGAGACAAGATGCAATCGACAAATCTGAGCTCTAGCACGTGAATCCACGGCTAGGGAATTTTAAGTTACATGGCCCAATGAGAGGCCAGAGTCCGTCCTGCAGATTCGTTATTAAAAGAAAAGATGCTATATAAATTTTGATCAGCGGAAGCCATCGCGGCTCAATAATCTACGCAACATATGTTCTCTACCTCCTCGCCTCTAGCTAGCTCTCGTGCCTGTTTGTCTACTATCCCTGTAGATGCAGAACGCAAACTAATTGGCACTATGCAATGCAACAGAGAGTACATCAATCCACAGGTTCAGAACATGTGGCTCCATATACGAGTATCAGAGGAAATTCAGGAGTAGAGCTACTGCACATGCTTCATCTTCCTCCATTGCTTTGAATTCCCTCCTCTACAAATTATATTCTCAACAAATCATGTCGTTTTTTTCCGGGATCTTGCTAATAAGCCTTTGCTTCAATATTACATAATCATTCATTTTCTTCAACTTGATTCTACATTTAGTTTGTCCTTAGTATTTAACAGTGATTGCTCACTTATTTCTTTACTTCATTACAGCTATCCAGCTATTTATGTTTGTACAAATTTGATGTTTCATGTTCTATCAAGATGAGCCTTTCAAGGTTTATATTGGGTTATGTTGATGCACATTTGTGCCCACTTACGTTTTATATGTCAAATAACGTGTCCACTGTTGGTACTAAGTAGTTTTAAGTTATGTAGCTTGCTATCATTCCTCTTTTTGGTATATATAATAATATATATAAGAGCCTCAAAGGTATTTTTTACGGTTAATTGCTAATGCACAAAAGATGCCTTAAACTCATGTTTTATGTTTCTTTTGTGGATGGTCCTAATATAACTTCTGTTTTACAATCCACCAGATAATCATATAATATTTCCACTCTAGGATACAAATTGTATTATATTTTATCATATTACCCCCTAAATAACGTTAATAGTATGCTTTGCTTTCGAGTTCTCTAATATTTTCTTCGTTCACCATAAATTGTCTCTAAAATCTAGCAGCAATGCACAGGGAATTTTTCTAGTAAAGAAAAAAAAATAAGACCCTGTAAACTAAGGTCCAAAATGTGGAGAGGCATATTTTTCAAAATTTGAAATAGTGAGACATATTATTTTTGCAGTTCTCATGCATGTTCAAGAAAAAAATTATGAGCAAGGTTACTTGTATGTCATATCCATTACGGCTTGAATATGGATATCCTATTTGCATTACTTTTTTATATGGATGCTAAAATGAATTTATTTGACTCCGTTCTATGTTTGAAAAAAAAAGATAAAATCAAGAATTATTATTTGTTATTCATATCCCAAAAGAGTGGTGGCTGTGCTTGAAAAAAAGATAAAATCAAGAATTATTTATTTGTTATTCGTATCCTAAAAGAGTGGTGGAATATCCATTTGTTATATGTATCTATGAGGAATATATGCACATGATGAAACATACCTCCATGACACCAATGCAGCCTTGGCCGGCAGTGGCCCCGTGGCCTTGCCTGGCCTGGCCCTGCCCTAGTGGCCCCCGACGAGGCACCCACCTCTGGCGGCTCCAGCGATGAGCGCCCAGCCCTGATGGGCAGCGTGGCCAGCCTCGGTGGGCGGAGCATGGGTATGCACTGACCGGCGAAAGGAAGAAAAAGTAGATGAGACTGACAAGTGGTGGCTACATGTAAGTGAGAGATGCTAAGCCATAAGCCATAGCGATCGAATGACTATTAGCCTTCTAAAAACCTACTTTTCAAAGTGGCTATTCCAAAACCATAGCTTACAGCAGATTTTCCAAAAGCCATAGTATAACCAAACACACCATAAGTCATTAAGGGTTGTATCACGTACATGTGAAGGTATGTCTTAGCCTAATTGAGTTGACTGGGAAAGACAAAGAGTCTATCGGGTGACAATGGCCTTAGATGCTCTTAAATTTGAAATGAGTTGACTTTTTTACCAACTACTCATGGTAGGAGCTTGTTTTCTGTATTTGGCATGACTGACTTATTTTACAGTGCTCTTTCGATGAGCTTCTTAGTTTTTACATTACAGAGCTACAAGCATGTTTAGAGAAGTTGGTCATAAGTAAAGTGTTGTGTTAGTCGATGCAAAGAAATCTTCAGAAGAGAACTAGCTCTAATCAAGTTATGAGCTAAAGACTAAATGGAGTTGTTCAGCTGGACTTAAAGGCTAGCTGATAAGACAAGTCAGCTGACTATTCTGACTGGCTGATCAACCATTTCTTAATTTATGGCTTAAAGAATAGACAGCTAGCTCTTTTTAATAAGCCACCAGGAAAGACCAATATCAACCATTTTGATTTATGGCTAGCCTCCTTTGTGTGATTCTTGTTAATTTTCTTTGTGTCTTCCTTTGTATTCTAAACTTTTTTTTGAACTCTCTATATCTCAATCTTTTTAATAAAATCCAGTAGGGGGCACCCTCTCTTGTTTATTAATTTTTTTCTATTTAGAACTAGTGGCGGATCCAGGATTTCCTCATGATTAGGGCCAAATTTTAGTGGATGAAAGCTGAAAACTATACCATAATATAATCTGTATATGTATGCCACATATAGAAAAATACTCCATTCGCTCTAAATTATAAGTCACTTTGAATTTTTACATAGATTTTACTATATTTCTAGACATATATATTATCTCTATATACATAGCAGAATTGATGTAGCAAATGGCAAAGCGATTTATAATTTAGAAAGAAGGAAGTAGCTATTACGATGTAAAGTTTTTAAATCAAGAAGTTCTCTAACTACATGCTTAATAGTGCCTACAATGTTAAGAATATAACATTGAACTTGTGCAAATAAATACTTAATGATGATTTGGTACATTCGTATTTTTCATGTCCTTTTCAACAACACCTAAATTAGAAAAGACGAGAGAGTTAATAAAAGAAGAGAAACAAAATGGCAATCTTACCTAATAACAATGCATTGTAACCTGAATGTAAGCTGCCTAGACTAATTGGCAAGCTGTTGGGCTGAACTCTGATAAACTATTAACCGGACGAAAATTTACTAAATTGTACCTAGACTACCTAGACCACGACTAGGGCCTTGCCCCTAGTGGCCCTAGCCCTGGATCCGCCAACATTAGAACAACTGCTTCTCCGAAGAGAAGTTGTCTAGAAAGCAATTCTAAATAGAGCTAATGATGTAACAATGATAAATTATGAGATATTAGGTATGGAGACATGATCATAGCTACGGTGAAAGATGGATTCGAGCAAAAAAGAGAAGAAGAATAGAGAAAATAAGTAGAAAGCTAGTAAATAGATAAAAACGTTAGAACATAGAGATTGATTAAAAAGTGAAGAAATTTAGTTTAAATTAGATTAAAATGCGAAGATATTTAGCTTAAAATTTATAGGATTTAAAAGTTCCGTAAAAATATAGAATTCACTATGAGCACTTCTAATTGTTTATTCAGGCTAGGCAATCTATAGACTCATCTACAAGCTATTTGATTGAAGGACTCCAAAATTGTCTCAATCTAGATCCTAGGTGTTAAATTTTATTGCTTAGGTTTAGAACTTTAGCATGCGGATGTGGAAGCGTTATATCGTTTGAGGGTTTTTTTCAACTAGATATTCTCGGGTCCCCAATGGGAGACAATGTACATGTCGCTTTTTTTTTGTACATTTCCTATAAGCAGGTGCTTGCATTTATATTAAAATATAAGTTATAGATCTAGCAATGTGCATGGGTATGCAGTGTGGTGTTTGTTTGGGTGTGTATTAGTATCGGTCAAGCCGCGTCCGGACGTCCGGACGGATGCAACGTCCGGACGCCCCTCAACACCCGCACCAGTCCCCGCCTCGCAAACACCGAGCGCCCCGTACTAGTCCCGCCTTGCAAACACCGAGCGCGCGCCCCAACACCCTGGATTTCGTGTGCTGCGCCAGCTGCGAAGCGCATGGGGCTTGTCCCCGCGCTGCTGGGGACCACCTCTACCTTCCTTCATCTGACACCAAGGTGAAACAATAGAAAGGCGCGAAGATAGACGCAACACTCAATCTAGTTTTGAAACATCCAGGAACAACGATTGCAATATATATTTGAAAACAAATGAAACATTTGAAATAAGTTGCTGAAACACTATAAAAACGCTTGAAAAACACTTGAAATCAGTATCGGAAGAGAAGCGGGGGGACGCCAGATGCCCAAATGAGTGCCCTGGAGAAGACACTGAGGCGAGGTAGCAGGAAAAAGCGACGAGGAAAATGCAACATCCGATTTACTTTTAAAAAATCGAGATACAACATTAGCAACATATGTAAACGACGGATGAAACACTTCAAACTTGCTAACAGAACATGGAGAAGAAACTATCGCGACATGAAGAAAAAAGAAACTAAAAACAAAAGGAGAAGCAACTACTGCAACAAGAAAGGAGAGAAGCTACCGCAACATGGAGAAGAAAGCTACTTGAAACATGGAGAAGAAGCTACTGAAAAAAAAGATGCTACTGAAACAAAAGGAGAAGCGCCTATTGCAACAAAAGGAGAAGAAACTACCGCAACATGGAAAAAGAGGATAATTGAAACATGGTGAAGAAGATATTGAAACAACAAAGAAAAAAATTAATAAAAACATTGGCAAATATGAGAGATACTTGTTGCAAAACAAAACGAAAAAGATATTGAAACATCACAAAAATGGCTACTTGCAACATCGATATTTTCGCACAAAAAAGCATTTTACATCATTTGTTGCTTGTAGATCCGAATCGGTATAAACCTAATCCACCATCAAAACCTTAGATCCAGAGGGGGGAAGAGGAGAAGGGAAGAGGAGGTGGAGGGGAGAGGAAGAGGAGGGACTAGATCGGGATCCACAGAGGGGAATAGGGGGAGAGAAATCTCAGATCTAGATCCCTCCCCACCTACCTCGTCGGAGAAGCGGCGTGCACCAAGAATCCAGAGGAGGAGGAGAAAGAAAGAGCTGAACTCGAGATCTCATAGGAATCGTAGCCACCACCAGAAAACCTTTAGATCTAGGGGAGGAGAAGGAGAAGTACGAGGGGTTGAGCCCCAGATCCAGAGAGAGAAGGGGGGAGAGCTCAGATCTAAGTCATCCAGAGGAGGAAGAGGGGAGGTCTCAGATTCAAATTCCTCCCACCTACCTTGTTGAAGCCGTACCATCATCTCCCACTCCGGTTGCATGGAGGCAAAGAGAGTATGGGAGAGAGAGCAGGGAGGAGAGGGAGCGCGCTCTCCTCGCCACCAGCCGCCGCTGTCGCCCCCTACTTTGAGACAGGAAGGGAAGAGAGAGAGGAAGAAGGGAGGGAGGGCAGCTCACTGGAGGGAGCCGCGAGGGAGCGGAGCAGCGGCGATGGAATGAGAGTGGGTCGCGGGGGAGGGGCACGGGCGAGTGGGTCACGGGGGAGTGCGGGGCGGTGGGCGGTGAGGCGGTCCAACCCGCTCAAGCCACGTCCGAAAGCGGACAAAAGCCGGACGTCAGCGTAGAATCATTACCGTATTAGTATCGTTTCTGAGGATTTATTAAAAAAAACATCTTCGTTTAGCTTCGCGAATGACCAGGACACTACGAACGTGTTTGGTTTGGTAGCCAGATAGCTCGAGCCTTGGTTCAGAGAAACAGGGCGCTGGGTTTTAGAGCCCCTGCTGCGCTGCCGCCTGCCGTCTGCCGCTAAACCATCGGATCTATTGTCGTTCCCCGGCGCCGACGAGGCCAAACCCTAGAACCTTGCCAAGATGAGGTCGCTGCGAGCGGCGCAGACCCTAGTCTCCCGTTCCCTCCTCTCCGCGCGCCATCTAAACGGCGCAGCCTCCCCCGCCACGGCCGCCGCCGCCGCGCGGGCGCGGGTGGTGCGCCACGCCGGCGCCGTCGCCCCGTTCGCCGCTTCCATCCTCGAGGGTGATGCCTGCTGGGGTTGCCGGCGCAGTATCCTTCTCCCTTACCTTCGCTACCGTAGCGGCGGCGGAGGCCAAGGCCAAGGAGCGGCCGCAGCCGGATCTGTTGCCGCAGAACGTGGTGCTGTACCAGTACCAGGCGTGCCCCTTCTGCAACAAGGTCAGAGGTGAGACACCTTCCATTGTATGTTGTGTTTGATATCAGTTTTCCGCTTCTGGGATCATGAGATTATATATTTTTTTTCACTCATTTCGTGTAGGAGTATGGATTTCTTTTTTTTAAAAAAAGTATATATAATAAAATGTTACATGCTTTGCTCTGTTTGCTTATAGATGAATAAAACAAACACAATAGATGAACTTAATCTGTTAAATTCAAGAAGCAATTATTCATCACAAAACAGTGCATCACTACTGAGTGCTAGATTGTTGAAGATGAGGATGATACATGATCAAAAAGTTGATTGCACGAAGACTAGTATTTTCACAACTGCACATTGCACAGTAGCGTCCCTCCTGTGTCACTCGCCACCACAGTGTTGGTGGTCCCAATATTATTAGCTGTTTTGTTGTGAACTGCTGAAACTGCAACACCAATCCAAGATCAACCTGGATCAAACCAGCTACATGCTTGTGTACAGCCAATTTGGTTTGGTTTGAAAACTGTCAAACGCCGTGTATTGCCTTCACCCTTACATCCATGCCTACGCAATTCTTGATGGATGGGAGAGACCCTTGAATTGAACCCCATCCTTGGTGGTGCGTGATCCATGTACATTGTACAAATCCACTATTTCCAAAACTGATACCCAACTGCCTCCAGAATTAATTCAACAAGCTTTCTGCTGCTGTATCACCCTACACATCCACATCATATTCCTTCTTACTGATTGGGTGGAATGGAAGAACTCACAGTGTGATGAGGGAGGGAGGGTAGGAGGGAGGGAGCTAAAAGGACCAAGAAAACTTGCCTTCCTTTGCTGAGCCATAATAGTGGAGCCTTTGAGAATAATGATGGAGCAGGGCATCAGCTATTTTTGTATTTCTTCTTTTTTTTTCCCTAAGAAACATAATTTCTAGCAGGCTGTAGGTTTAAGAGACAGGGATGCAGCCTACCATCTCAAAACTGTTGAGCCTATAACTTGCTGGACTAAAAGTCTAAAACCATAAAGATCTTACTCTTCTTGGTTTGTCCCGTTTCTTCTGCTAAACCTGTGTAAAAGTGGATAACAGGGCTACTCCTTGATGCATCTAGTTCCAATTTATCAGCCAATATGCGGCAAGCCACCATGCTCCGCTCTTTGTCTATTCTCTGTTTTCCTTCACCCCCATGTTTACATGCTGTTCACAATGATAGGGATGTCAACATTGATGCTGCAACCAGCCTCATATGCAGCATGAATACGTAGATGTGGCATTCTCCAAAAAAAAAAAAAACAGGATACATCATAGTAGTTTTAAATAAATAAATAAATAAGTATAGCAGCCTAGCAGGACATTGAAATTACCTTGCAATATTGCCATTTTAAGTTTCCAACTCTCCAAGTCCGAACTTGCATAAACCAAGTAAGAGCGTATAGTAATTATACACAACTAGACAACTACAAGAGGCAGTCTCAGCTAGTCTCAACTCTCAGATAATAAATTTCACAAATCACCATACTTGAATATAGAAGCTCAGCATAGGGAAATATAGTTGCAAGCTAGGCTCCTCCAAAGAAATCACAAGCAATTTGAAGAAGGCAGCAGCAATTTAAAATCATATCTCTAGAGCAGCAGCCGCCAGCCAGCCAACCAACATGATTTGACCTCATGGGAAATCAGGGAGTGGCAGAGCAACTTGAAGAAGGCAGCAGCTCCTTTTTACCCATCGGGCAAGGAAATAGCTGTGGAGCTCCTTCCTTCCATTCCCATGGCTTACAGCAAGGGAGAACTTTCATCTGACGATGGCTGCAGCTCGATTTAGAAGTCAGTGGTGATGAGCAGCATCAGATCTAGTGCCTTGAAGCCTTCTACTTGCAGCCATAGCAGATTGGGGAGCCTGATTCGGCAACAGTACAGCAGTGGAGCTCTGCACTACCCACTGCTGGTGAAACTGAGATCTGCCAGAGCAGCTTCCAGGTTGAATCTAGGAGTAGTGATTCTCTGATTGTGTGAAGTGATTCTCTGAAATGAAGGGCTGGGAGCTGATAAAAGTAGCTTCTCCTAATTCACTCCACACACAGAGTCACAATATGCATATAGTTTATCCTAGAGAATCGTAGAGAAACATTTTCAGTTAGAATCAGTTCTCTCAGAGAATCAGCTTCCATAGAGGGTCTAGAGTAGGAGGAGCTCTATCAAGCAGGCCCGTAGAGCTTTGTGAGGTGACCTGAATAGATCAGATGTCCATCATATTGTTCGGTTAGTCAGGATTACCCTCAGGAATCATTCCACCTGATCAAGGTTATATAAATTAGGCAAGCAATCCGTCTAGGGATCATTCCAGGGCATGGTTTCTGGGGAATCGAACGATGACTAAGCAGGTCCAGCACACAACAACGTGAAGCTGGGGGCGTGGGGTAGCATCCTGATGCAAGGGTGGTAGTGGTGGAGGGGTTGCCCAAGTAGGGGTATTGGTGGAGTTGCCCAAGAATATGAATTTTCTTGGTAAACCATACAGATGACGGAGATGTAGCAAATCTTTTTATATTAGCATAAATATAGGAACTGTCATGTTTCTGAAGTATGACATGATAACGATTTGCTCCATGTTTAAATTTGGAATTTAGAATGTGATTTGTCTTTGTTCTCCATACCAATGTTTTGACAGGGTACATGAACTCTATAGTACAGTAAATAAGAATTAGATAAAAAACTGTTTTCCTAAATGCGAGGGTAGTGAAATAGATTACATTTTGTAAAAATGTTGGTTTTAACATTTCATAACAGCGGGAGAACTATAGAAATTGTCTGCTCGTGAACAATATGCTTTTCTGTTCTTGTATACAGATGTTCCCACTACCATGATATTAATTTTTTCTCCATTTCCTTCATCCCAGCCTTTTTAGACTATCATGATATACCATATAAAGTTGTGGAAGTTAATCCATTGAGCAAAAAGGAAATCAAGTGGTCTGATTACAAGAAAGTCCCAATATTGACAGTAGATGGTGAAGAGCTTGTTGATTCATCAGGTTACTCTTTGCTCTTACATAGTCTCCTTTTACATTGTTATAATCTGAAATCACATGTTCTTTTTTTTTTTCAAATGGGCTAAACAATGAAGTCCTTTGGCATTTTTGTGATCTTATTGGCAGAGATAATCAATATACTACAGCGCAGGATCAAACCTGATGAACTCACTAATGACGAGGAAGCAAAATGGCGAAGGTATCTTATCTATTACTTTCATTAATTACCATTTAAGTTATGGCTTATCATTGCAAAATTTCTTTGAACCCATGGTTTGGAGATTGAAAGGAATAAAGATTATTGTGATTTCACTTTTAGTAGTGGTACTGTGGTAGCATGGCCTCATATTGTTCTTAACTCATAACCTTTATGCACAAGCCCATTTTTACTTTTCTATGTGAACAGCAGGTGCAGGCTTTATGCAGTGAGATGAAAATGACTTAACAACCATAAACTAAATAAAAACAAGCAGCAACTTAAATTTATCCTTGAATTTCAGGTTCTGCTAGTTCCTTCAAATATTTGTGAATTACTTTTCTTTTATAAGTACGCTTCTACACATGTTCCAAGAAACTTGTGTGAATCCTGTTGCCTGTCCTGACCTTATCACCATACCATTCATGATCAGCACTGCCCATTTGGGGTGAACTGGTATTTAGAATCCTGCTTTTGCCAACGCGACCTGAAATTATGCCTAAACCAGTGCTTAAAAAGGTGCTGGTTATGCTCTAGGCAGGCTAACACTTTGTTTACTGCTAAGTATTTTGTCTAGGTGTTTTTCTCTATTTTTTACATGTTCATTTTATCAATATGCAGAAGCTTCCTAGGCACTTTTGAGCCTGACCACCACTATAGGGCCTTGTGCTCTTTGAAACATTGCCATTTTATTTTTTTCCTTCTAATAATTTTTCCTTGATTTAGGTTGGTTGATGAGCACCTTGTGCATATCTTGTCTCCTAACATATATCAGATAATTTCAGGAGCTCTAGAATTTTTTAGCCCGACCACCACTCCAGGGCCTTGTTGTGCTCTTTGAAACATTGTTATTTTATTTTTTCCTTCTAATATTTTTCCTTGATCTTGGTGGGTTGATGAGCACCTTGTCCTATCTTGTCTCCTAACATATATTGGATCACTGTAGAGCCTTGTGCTGTTTGAAACATTTGCTATTTTATTTTCTTCTAATATTTTTCCCTTGATCTAGGTGGGTTGATGAACACCTTGTGCATGTCTTGTCTCCTAACATATACCGAACAACTTCAGAAGCTCTAGAATCTTTTGACTACATCGCAAAACATGGTAACTTGATATATCCTCAAATCTGTTGAACATATCCTTCTGTAGTTCCTTTCTTTTTCATACTTTGAACTTCAGATATGCACTTTCAACATCTTTCCTCTCCTGCAAAATTGAATTTATTGAGGTGAGCACTGCCCACTATCACTGAACACCTGTTAAAATTTAAGCTCACGCTCTACTTATTGAGGATTACATAAGGCACACAGTCAATAAGTCGTTATATGGAATATGGATGCATGGACTAATGGGTAGTTTTTGGGTGATAGCTGCTTTCAAATCAAGCCGATATGATGTTGTAAAATTCTGAATTCCATAGTGAACAACGCGAGAAATGTATCTGTATCAAATTATACTATAATTCTTGCTAGAATTAGTGATTATTTTCCATTATTGGGCTTAACCCTAGAAGGGTAGCATATAGTCTCATACATGGGCCTCATGGGCTTAGCCTCATGGGCCTAATACACTCACATACTCCCAACACCCCCCAGTCTCTACCGGCGTAATAGTTTGAGGACCGGTCATGAAAAGAAGCACATACACACGAGCCCCACGCACGCAACTAGCCCTTTGGTGATGTTGAGGCCGGAGCGAAACTTCGGTGAAGGTCGAGGACCTAATATGTCGGCGAACCGGGAGGTGGTTGGTACGTGAAGAACCCGCGCCTCGCCGATGGCGACCCGATCTTGAAGGTCGATCTCCACATGTTTGGTCCGTTGGTGCTGAACGGGGTTGGTGGAGAGGTAGACCATTCATGATGACCAGCGTGCTCCGGTGTAGGGGCTATGGAGCTCGGCAAGGAGCCGTCGGAGCCGAGAAAGCCTCGCCACGCCCGTTAACAACAGCCCGGTACTTAGCCTCAGCGGGGAGCGGGAGGCCACCGGTTTGAAAATAGTAGGCCGGGAGGTGGAGCGCCGAGTGTGTCAGGACATCCGCCCCGATCG
This sequence comes from Chrysopogon serrulatus, assembly GCA_015844335.1. Classification (NCBI taxonomy): domain Eukaryota; kingdom Viridiplantae; phylum Streptophyta; class Magnoliopsida; order Poales; family Poaceae; genus Chrysopogon; species Chrysopogon serrulatus. The sequence continues at coordinate 20,221 of JADLZL010002943.1, read as the reverse complement.
GCGTCCGTGTAGACAACCATCTCGGTGGAGGAAGACCGCCGGTGGAGAAGCAAGCCGTAGTCAACCGTACCCTCGAGGTAGCGAAGAAGACGCTTGAGAGCAAGTGAGGTTTTTAAGTCGCTGAACTGCATAGGTGATGTCCGCCCGGGTGAAGGTGAGGTATTGAAGTGCACCAAAGAAGACTCCGATATGCGGTGGGATACATCCTTTGGGTTTTCCCTCGGTCTCGCATATATCAAGAGTATACCGCCGCTGGTGAAGAAGTAACCCTGCAGGATGGGGCTCAATAGTGACCCCAAGGAAGTGGTGGAGCACACCCAGATCCTTCATAGCAAACTCCTGGCGAAGAGGGTGATGATGCGGCGGAGAAGTGACTCACTTGGAGGCCGTGAGGACAATATCATCAACATAGAGCAGCGGTATGCGGTCTCAACTCCATGGTGATAGATAAATAAATGGTGATGTGTCGACTTGGCCTCCACAAACCCCATGTCGGGAGGAAAGCAAACAAACCGATGGTTCCATGCCGGGGGCCTGCTTGAGGCCGTTTGTTGAGCCGGGCAGATCAGCATGTCGTGGCGAGAAGAATCAGCAAACCCGCCGCCGATGCAGTACATTTGAGAAGACCATGGAGAAAAGCATTCTTGACGCATCATCTTCACAATTCTCATCATAGGACCTAGCCTTGTTCAGCCCGCCGCTTTTTTTTCTTCAGATAAGAGCCCGGATATATTATTTGGGACGGGCGGTGGCGGGCCATCATGTCAGTTATCCCGGAAAGAAATCTTCTTAGTGCAGTCGGCGCCGCGGCCCGGGACCCGTATGTGGGGCGGCCGGCCCGGAAGGTGAACCCTCGATTGGCGAGCCGGGGCACGGTCCCGTCGAAGAGCACGGTATAGTGGTCCCTGCGGGATACAACCTGTACTCGATTGGGAGGTGGGTGTGGTGGTGGTGGAGGAGGGGAAGACGGACTCATCAAACACCACATGGCGAGAGGAGGACCCGACGAGAGGTAAGGTCAAAAAGCATCGGTTTGTGATCCGGGGAACTAGAGTCGATTTTGTGCGGAGCGGTTTTGTTAGGGTAACACGCACACCATCGAAGGTGATCGTATCAGGGGGTACCGAAAAGAGCGTGGTGTGGTGTGAGGGGGCTGGGCAAAAGGAAGACGGTTTAGGAGATAGGTGGTGGTGTGTAAGCTCTCCGCCTGAAGCTTTGGTGTCATTGGTGGTTGCGAATCATGCGCTCGGCCTTGCCGTTCGAGAGGAGGTATATGGACAAGACATGCGAAAAGCGGACACCGTGAGAGAGAGAAAGAAGGCACGAGAGGTGGAGTTATCGAACTCACGGCCATTGTCGCACCGGACGGCCTTGATGATAAGACTGAATTGGACACCCGGACAAAGAAGTGACTCGGGGGGGGGGAAAGCCTCGGACTTGGCACGCAGCGGAAAAGTCCGGGGAATAATGGGAGAAATCATCAACCACCACAAGATAGTATTTATAGCCGAGAAATGCTAAGGACAGGAGAGGTCCAAAGGTCGCAGTGGACAAGAGCGAAAACATGGGTCGCATGGGAGGAAGAAGTAGGAAACGAAAAGACGAACATGACGGCCCACACACGCACGCATGACACAAGTGCTCATCGTGAGCCCGAGTACACCGAATGTCGGAGCTACGACTAAGCTTCAGCCGAGCATCGCGGCCGGGATGGCCGAGGCGGCGGTGCCAAGTGGTGGAGGAAGAAGTGGCGGCGAAAGCAGGGACAAGGCGGAAGGGGAAGAAGACGGTAAGGCTGGAAACCGAAGGGTGTAAAGGGGCCCCGTCTTTGTCACATCTCGAGAAGAGGGGCGCCGGGAAGCCAAATCCTTCACGGTAAGGCCAGAAGAGTCGAATTCAACCGAACAGGAATTGTCAGTTGTAAATCGACGAATGGAAAGAAGGTTGTGAACCATGGAGGGAGCTACAAGGACATCGGGAAGGCGAAAGGAGCCATGAGTGTCAGCGGCACCCACGGATGTGACAGGAAGACAAGAACCATTTGCGACCATGATGGACGAAGGGTGAGAGGAAGGAGGGTGAACGGAAGAGAGTATACCAGGGTTGGGAGTAGTGTGGAAAGTGGCACCCGAGTCGGCGATCCAGTCTGGACCGACTGGAGGTGTCATGGCCATGGTGCCAAAGGAGCAGGCCAGGGGCTGCCGGGTCCCAACCGACGAGCCCCGGCGAGGAACCAAGAGGCGGGAGACGAGAAATGAGGGAGCGACCCCCCTGAGGTGAAGGCCACGGCGGCGGTGGAGCTTTGCCAGCATGGCCGCTTCGAGGCTTCGCCGCCGTCGGCTGAAATGGCCATGGGTGGTGGAAATAGGGCCAAAGGTGCGCCCGTGGAAATGCGGCCTGCAGGGCCCGCATGTCCTCCCTCCGCGACGACTTGAGGCCGGGAGGAGGACCCACACCGACATGGACGGATGCGGCGGAGGAGTTTAGTCGACGCATCGGACGACGCCGGGGCGAGGCGAGGAGGTGGCGCTGAAGTACCCATGAGGAGCTGCTCCCGTTCCCAGGCGAGGGCAGCCGCGCGCACACGTTGGTCTTTGACGAGGGCAGCAGCGAGGGTGGAATCGGGCGGAGGTGCCTGCTGCGTAGGAGGTGCCTGCTGCGTATGGTTGATGAAGCACCGGCGGAGGTGGCTTGGCCGGGAAGAGATGTCCAGCAGCGCCGGGGCCAAACCCCGCGTTCGTGCCACTGCTGCTGCAGCGGCAGCAGCCTGATTTACGGCGCCCCTGGCCCGGGCACCCGCACCTGCAGTGGTAGCACTGGGCAGAGGGTTGGAAGTGCCCGCCAGCAGAGGGTGGTAGGCGCCAGGCGCAGGCAGAGGAGGTGGCCCCCCCAGCGCCGGTCGCTGCCAAGGGAGGGGGCAGGCGGACGCCCAGGCGCAGGGGCAGGAGGGAGCAGGGGCTGCGGCGCCGCGCCAGGTGGGGGCTCGCCGGCCCCCGCACCAGCAGCAGCGGCGCCCGGCGCCACCAGCGGCCATGAAAGCCCGCGGCCAGCCGCCCCCCCAGCTGTGCGCTGCGCCCAGGAAAGAGGGGGAGGGGGCGGCCTGCGCTGCCTGCGCCTGCGCCGTGGGCGGCCTGCGCGCCTGGTCGCGGTCCACCCGGCCCGCAGCAGGGGCGGTGGCAGCCGGGCATCCTCGATGGCACGCCATTGTGCGCGCCTTTTGGGGCGCCTGGCGCCCTGCACCAGCGGCCAGGCCCTCGCGCCCTCTTGGCGCCTGCGGCCGCGGCCAGTGGCCCGGCGACCAGCGCCCATGAGGAAGAAGAGGGGAGCGGGGGAAGCAGCCGGGAGGAAGGAGGGAGGCCCGCCCGGCCATGGAGGCAGCGCCCGGGCGCGCCCGGCTGGAGGCCTGCCGGCTGGGAGGGAGGGAGGGAGGGAGGGAGAAGAGAAACCCTAGCTTGATACCATGCTAGAATTAGTGATTATTTTCCATTATTGGGCTTAACCCTAGAAGGGTAGCATATAGTCTCATACATGGGCCTCATGGGCTTAGCCTCATGGGCCTAATACACTCACATACTCCAACAATTCTGCTTGCTCCTTACTGAGGTATTGCAGAAAATCTTGTAATAATCTATTATGGTTATTTCAGCGAACTAGATATGCTTATTATTAGTTGTCATTCTTGCGACTCCCAAATTTGGTTCCATTGCATTGCATTACTTTGGTTCCAAATTATAGGTCATTTTTGGCTTTTTTAGATGCAATAATTTTTACTATGCACCAAGACAGCATATATCTATGTGCATATCAAAAGCTATATGCCAAGAAGAGTCTAAATGGCGTATAATTTGGGACGGAAGAGGGGTGGGGGGTGTATTTCAACAACCATCATCTTCTAATTGGCTGCTACTATTGGAAATTTTTGCTACCAGATTGATTCAGTTTTTGCGACACTATCTTCTGTGGTTTCTTGTGCCGTCACCGTTTTTTCTTCAGATATGAAATAGGAACCCCTTTTTTAGTTCATGTCATTTCCCTAAACAGGTGTCGTCATGAGAAATATGCAATTTTGGCCTTGGGCGTAAAATTCCACTATTGACTTGTAAAGGAGTATTTAACACTTTTATGCCTTAGATATTATTAGAGCTCAGGGTCGTCACAAAAGACAATTATGCCTTTCTCAGAAAGTAGAGGATCCTTTGCGGATTGTTATCCTTTATGGAATGGAATGGAATAGGAAATGTATCATGGAATTCGATCAAGGGAAAAAAAAGAATTGTATCATGTAATATTCAGAACTTGATTTTGTTGATTGCTTTGGCCCCCATATTTTTGTCAGGCCTTCCTCTATACCTTGACGAAAAATAAAGGGCATGGGCACAATCATCTTTTCTTAGATCTGTTAGTTTTGAGTGTTCATGGCCTATGAAACCCATTTTGGGAGTTGCATTTTCAGATAGTGTGTGAACCATGGCAACACCATGAGCACATATATAGCTTGAAGGTCAAAAGCATGATTTTTTTTTTTTTTTTTTTTTGTTCTCTTTGGTTGTTCTGCCGAACAGCTGGTGATTCTTTCTAAGTTTTCAGAGATGTGCAGTTAAATCTTCATCTTTTCTTCACCATTTTCATTTTGCGGATGCATTCAATTACTGGTGATTTTACATCAGCTCAGAGATACAAGCACACCGGATCTATCTTTTTCTTGGGATTTTGTATAAGCTCAGCGACAGTAAACATCAAATTGTACGGGTGGTGCAGGGGTTCGGAGTTTTTTTTTTAACCTGCATCTATCTTAACAGAATGCCCAGGGGTGTCTTACCCTCCATGGGTTGAGTTTTTTTTTCCTAGTGAATTTTGACATTGGACTAAAATCTATATTATATACTGTACCAAAATGTGAGGGTTATCATTGTTTATATGGATGAGTACACAAATTTACTTGAGTTGTGTGACTCATGATTTTATTACTTATTTTCACATACAACAATAAATGCTCTTCTCCAAACCTTTGTTATGCAGGTAATTTCAGTTTTACAGAGAGGTTTGCCGTGAAGTATGCTGGTGCTGCGGCCATGTACATGGTATCTAAGAAGCTAAAGAAGAAATACAACATAACTGATGAGCGTGCTTCGTTGTATGATGCTGCCAATACATGGATCGAAGCCCTGAATGGAAGAGATTTCCTGGGTATCATATTTATTCATTTGCTAACAACAAGGGCATAGGAATAAAGAAACAGTAGAGATAATTTTATTTCATGATGAAGCAATACTAACTGTGGCTGTTCATCCAGGTGGCTCCAAGCCTAACTTGGCAGATCTTGCCGTGTTTGGTGTTCTGAGACCTATCCGGTACTTGAGAGCAGGGAAAGATATGGTTGAGAATACTGAAATCGGTGATTGGTACCAACGCATGGAAGATGCAGTTGGAGAACCATCAAGAATACAGGAGGCAGAAGGAAACTAGAATTTTGACAACATTCTTTTAAAGAACTTAGTGGAATCTGTGCTAATACATGGAGGCTATTCAAAATTTTGCCAGAATTAAGTGTATGCAATAATTCTCTCCAGATTATTAAGTATACTAGCACTGAGGAACAGTGTTTTTGACTTGGGAGTTGGTTGTGTTGTGTTACTGCGTAAGGTTTGGCTCCCTAGCTGATCACGTCAAAATTTGTATGTGAAGTGATTTTGATGATTCAGCAGCAGCAGCCCTGCTGTGCCTTGCATACGTTTAAAGAAGTACGGAGATTGCCGGATCTACCAAAGTGCCGTATTCATGTTTGTTTAACTGTTAATGGCAATCTCACGTGGCATTTATTGACTCCACATGTTCCAGGGATGGTTCTTAGATCTTACGAACATGGGTTCTGCTGGGCGTCTAAATCGTCCGGTATTCTAATATGTTATCCGTTTTGTTTCTTAAACAAGAATTGCTGAAACTTGCTCAAGATCTTAGAGCCTTCAATTCTTGCTTGAAGCTGCAGCTCCAAAGTAGGAGCAAATGACCTTGCTCAAGGATTAGCGATGACCGCCAACCAGCAGACCACCTTTATTTTCAACATATCCGAATTTGTTAATCCCATGGTGGCAAATCCGAGTTTGCAACTAATACCTGACCGCTCACCAACCCAAATAAAAGCGGCCGCCCAAATGCCAAAGGGTACCTACCGTTTGGCGTTTGTAACGCAACCACCGAAATAATGCACCGGCGCGTCTCATCAGTGCTCAAATCCACACCCAAACCACTACCGCTGACGACCTTGTAGGATATTTGCACGTCTCCCTCTTTGGAAATCAATCATTGCTTTCATTGCTAGCAAACAGCAAGGACGACTGATTTTGCTGATTCAGTTTCCACAACACTACTACTTCTACCATTACAAATTCGTTCTTTTTCAAAAAAAATGAAAAATCAAAACACATACTACTTCATCATCTTCTAGTACATCAAATCCAACCGGAAAGGAAAAAAAATAAAATAAAAAAGAGCAAAAGCTCCAACAGCAACGAAGCAACAACTACTACTCCAAGGAGGCCGGCCGGAACGAGAGCTGCCTGCCAGAGTGCCAGTGCCACCTCTTGAGGTCCGTCCCCCCGGTCCAGGTCCCCATCCCCACCGGCAGCAATCTACAATCTACATGACGGCGCAGGCGTTTGGGTTCTCGTCGCTGAAGGCGGCGGTGTACCTGGCCTCGGTGGACGAGGCCCTGGCGAGCGGCGCGGCGGTGGGGTCGGCGACGACGTTGCGGACGTACCCGGCGGGCGCCTTCTTGTCGTAGGCGCCCGGGGCGTAGGGGTGCGCCACCATCTCGTAGGGCACGTACGGCCAGGGCTCCACGCGCTTGCCCGTCTTGTAGGCGACGCGGCGCATCACCTTGGCGGCGTCCACGTACCCCGTCACCGTCACCTTGTTCTGCTTGGCGATCACCTCCACCGAGCTCACGCCCTTGAGGTCCTCCAGCGCCTTCTTCACCTTGCGCTCGCAGCCTTCGCAGTCGATGCGCACCTTCATCTCCACCGTCTGTATGTACATATATATATGCAGTTCAGTTCATCAGATTGATGAATAATGAGATGACGAACAGGAACAGAAGGAAGATTTGAACAGATTTGTACCTGGAACTGTTTCCGCTTCTTGAGATGCCGGCGAGTCCTCGGCAGGGAGCAGTACTCGGAAACGACGTCGACGATGCCCATCGCTCAGGAGTTGCTGCTAATGTCACTTCTGCGTTCTACACTACTGTTGTTCTGAGAGGAGAGGCCTTCCCTGAGAGCTGGCTGCTACTACGATGCAAGGAAGCGGGTTTTGTTTTGCGTCGTCTCCCCCAGGCCCAGATGATTGATAAATATAGGCATCTTGGCCACCGCCCGCATCCAGTGCCGTCCTGACACGTGGGGTGCGGGCGCGGGGGCGGGGCCGGGCCGCGAGGAGTCTTCGAAATTTTTTAAGAGACGCCTCGGCTCGCGGAGGAGGACTGGTGTGAACAGACGGGGCCCTTTCCTTGGCGCGGATGATTATGGGAGGGGAGGAAGGAAACGGTGGTGTTTCCGGTGTGATGTGATGTGGGGTCCACACGCCATGTGAGGCGGCGGGGCCACGTGGGGGCTGGAGCGTGGACAGGTGCCATGGTGAAGTGAAGCACCGGAGGGTGACGCCCGGCCGCGCCGCTGCTGTTATGGCGGTCAGGTCGAGCTGCGTGCCGACTCCTGAACTTGTTGGCCCACGAGACGATTGCCAGGAAGCTGCCAACCGGCCAAAACAAAAATAATAAATGGGGAATCGCTGGTTGGCTACTGTCCTTGTCATGGGCGCTCAGAGTCAGGGCCAGACAGAGACGGCACCGGCCGGCCACTCGTTACGAGGTTTCCTACTTGACGCCTCGAGTACTAGTAGTATAGAGAAGTCGTACTACTTGTACTGCTGCTGCTGATTTAATATACCCTCAAATCAAAATTAGAAAGAGCGAGCCGTGGGCAATTTTGATAGGTTTTGCTCACTAATGTTCGTTTTATAGAATCGTTAAATTTCTGAAGGTTGAAGAGAGCAATTTGAAATGTTCTAAATATCTGGAGGAAGAGGTGAGATTTATGTCGAGCTGGCACTCGCTGGCGCTGGCACGCTGACAGTCCTATCAGTTTATCTAAATATATACTGCTACGGTTTTTGACGTTTTCTTTAGTTTACGGACGGACCCATCTTAATTTGACGATGATGGAGTTAAAATATGTTTTACAAATCCTGGGCGGTGGGGCCTAGTGGTACGGCCCTCTCCCGGCTCTCTCCCTGGTTTCAGTCCGCTCGCGGGAATCCGGATGGGCACGTCACGATCTACTAGAACCCGTCGAGCTGCCAAGCGGCGGATGCTTTCGTTGAAGCATGATTTTGTCCGGCATATTTTTCCGTGGACATCCCGGATGCTGTGCCGTGCCACACTGCAGACAGCCTGAAGACAATTTGAAAAGTTCCCAAATATCTGGAGGAAGATGTGAGATTTATGTCGCGCTGGCACTCGCTGGCGCTGGCACGCTGACAGTCCTACAGTAAGTGTACTGCTACGGTTTGTGACGTTTTCTTTAGTCACGGACGGACCCATCTGGGACGATGATGGAAGCTGACATCCTGGGCGGTGGTAGTGGTACGGCCCGGCTCCCGGCGCCAAGGAAGTGGGCAGTCGGGACGCGGGAATCCGGATGGGCACGTCACGATCACGACTCACGAGCTGCCAGCGGCTGCTGCTTCGTTGAAGCATGATCCTTCGTTTACGGGTTTCCTACATGGCTGATGGCCATGCGCCCCACCCACGTGCAGACTGATCCCCAAGTCGGCTCATTATTTCATTTTTTTTCTACTCACTACTACTAGTACGGTAGTAGTACAGTACATCGTGAATATGATGATGCTTTCCACAGTTGGATTTGCGCTGCTGGGCGCTTGCAGTCAGTCACCAGCAAAGGCGCCAATTTGAAAGCGGTTTGGCAGGATTTATTAAATCATATAAAAAGTCAAAATATTGTATAATTAGTTTAACAGAACAGTCTTTTAGATTTGCATTGTGTTAGGCTTGTAATGATTATAATAAAAAAAAATTCTTTCTTATTTAATTTTAGAATGAGAATGTAAAAATAGTTGGACTCGTCCACCATCCAGGGAATATTATGATGTTTGCATAGGTCAAACACTCCATGTATATGTATTTCAACTATTGTGCACACGTCATAAATAACCTGTAACATATATCTAAACATTATATATACTTGGTCCATTAAGAAGCAGACTATTGGGCTGCAGCCTGTCCTGGCTCACAAGGTCTTGTCGAGTAATATAGAGGCCTAATTTACGTCATTAAGAAAGAGATAAATCAATTTCCAAAAGGAAAAAAAGTAACAGGGACGACATCTCCCGATATTCCTTTTCACTTAATTTATATGTTAGTACGTCAACTCTCTCTCAAGCCATGATGTGGAAGGCGCGCTTCCCCGGTTATCCCCCTTGTTTGGTGTTTAGTTTTCTCTCCTCGGTTAATTCCCTAATTAATAATTAGGTGACCTTAAGTGCTACGGCTTACCAAAATTACAAGGGTACAATAACCCATTCAACAGTATATCAAGCTACACTCTCACAAAGATGAACACTAAATCAATCAGAGGATGGTCAATATGCACTTGACTGGGATCGTTTTAGACTTCTAGTGATCCAAGTCTCATAATAACTTTACTAATCCCCAACAATATTAAAATGGCCAGCCAAGATCATATACATACTCCCTCTGCTCCTGAAAGAAATGGTCACCATCAATTACCTTGTGTATATCATGTAATAAAATCACATTACTATTTTTCTATAGCCTACAATTATTTATGTCTATATCATATTATAAAACCGCATGGTACGTATGATAGACCGATCACCGTCAATTACCTTGTGTATATCATGTAATAAAATCACATTGTATGTATGCAACTTTCACTTATTTTAAGTCGTTAGATCGGTCCAAAATTGATTAAAATGGAGCAGGATGTCATGCTGCCTCATTAATTTGTGTGAGAGTTGAATAACTAGCTAATAGGAAATCACCACTAAGACTCACTCACATTGCTACATACATCTGCCAACAGTTAGGTCAAACCGCCAAAGGACTACTGGATGTACTGCTTTGCAATTTCTAAGCAAACAACGACCGTTGCTGATATGCGATCGGCCGACTTCTAAGCAGACAACGACCACTGATAGGTGATCTGTCGTTTTTACGGAGCGGATCGCCCGGTAGCAATTTCGCTGCCGCTTCCTGGTACCTGAAAATGAGACGAGGGGATCTGAATTTTCCAGTTCAGCTGTCATTGCCGTCACGGCTGACTCTCGTGCCTATCTCTGTTGTCATCATTGGGGTTGTGCCTGAAGCGCGCTGAATGCATTTTTGTTAGGTTTAAGTGCCGAATTCAATAGCGTTTGGTTCACGTGACTGCATCGCGGAGTAATAGCTTAATCGGATTAACTTTTATAGGCAAGATTGCGAGAACTCAGTTATAAGCCCGGGCTATGTTTTCATCACGCCTCGGTTGACAACTTGACATCGTCAAACGCCTCGGTTGACAGCTTGACATCAGCACAGTCGCGTTTAGAGAGAGCCAGTAAGGTGAAAAGTTGGGCCGTTGACCGTGGGTATGTTTGGATGGTCGCCACGAATTTGGTTAGCCCAGGAATTCCCGTGAGTCGTTTATGGGCCGATTCGTGGGCAGCAAGCCATAGATAGACCAAAGACCACAGTTGGGTGGCGGCCTGATGCTTTGGGTGGACGCGGTCAGCATCTAAAGAACGCCATAACCACGATGGATAACTGGGCCTTGTTTAGATTACCCTCCAACTTTCAAGACCAAATCAATTTGACCAAATTAAATATAAATAAAAAAAATAACTAATTACATAGTTTTGTGGCGGCCTTTTGAGCCTAATTGGGCCATGATTGGACAATATTTACCACAAACAAACGTGGACGCGGTCAGCATCTAAAGAAATATAAATAAAAAAAAATAAATAATTACATAGTTTTGTTGTAAATAACCACGATGGATTTAAAATAAAAACTGGAACCGAAAATACTCACATGAAACTAAACAAGTCAGAGACACTGTCACTGTTGATTACAAGGAGCAAAACAATTTATTATTATTATTATTCACTATAAAGATCCGCAAGAATATACAACCAAAAGAAAAAGAAAGCATATAGACATCCATTGGCGAATCCCGGGGGGGGGGGGGGAGGAGGGGGCTGCAGCCCCCCCGTGAGCCTGATTTTCAATGCAAATCACTGTAGCAAATTACTGTAGATTAGCCTAAATCCACCCCTAATCTCAAGGTTTATCCCTTAATCCTCATTACTCAGCCCGCCCCCCGAGCTGATCCTGGATCCGCCACTGTAGACATCAACACCCAAAGGTACGGGGGATCCAAACCTTCGGTGGGACTCTGGAGAGCTGACTTTAACCTATGTCATACATGAGAAACTAACTCTGGGTAACAATGGCAGCAAATTTCTCTGTTGACCAATATCTATGTTAGTGTTGGGCTTCACGAAAGATCAAATGACCCTTGTCCTTCGTTGATTGCATAAAGCAGTTTCTTTAACATGATAGCCTGCACAACAGCACACAATTCAGACCGATAGTAACAGTAAACAAGCCTAAGGGCTCACTTGCACGAGTAGCACTGTCAATATTTTCCTTAGGAAAAAACAGTATGCATCAATAAAAGTTCTTAAAAGTTCAAAAAATTGTGGAATATGCTATGTTGAATTTAACTAACGAGAGTCACTGGTCTTCTATAGGCCAGTCAAACCAGGAAGTGCCACATTAAATTTTAGTTTCCACTTCCTAAGTTGAAAAATTGTCCAGTGTGAACCCATTAACGAGTTACGATAAAGGCTATGTATGGTCAAGTAATTCTTTGGTGAGTGGGTTTCTGAATCCTCGATTTACACAGAAGATATAACCACAGTTCGCCAAAAAGCAGAAAGCCTACCTTGGTGGAGTATGGAGGTAGTTTAAGATAGTTAGCACAAGTCATGACACTAGGCAAATCATCATCTGCAGACTCTGTCACTCCAGTTGGATTCGAAGTATTATTTGCCACGGATGAGTGCTGGAATTCAAACAAAATTCAAAAGTTAAATAATATGTGGGCAGGCATGTCAACCATAAAGTAGAAATATTAACAAAGGTAACCGACTTACCTTCCTAACAATAGTCAACTTAGGATTCAGGGCAGCCAAACCCCCAGGGGGAAGCCGAGGAGCACCAGTCACAAACTGGCAGAAAGCATGTTGCTGCTCAGGAGTAAACTCTGCCATGATCTCAAGAAACTGCAAAACACCACAGCAGAAACATCCAAATAAACTTATGGAACTTACAAATGAAATACAAAGAAGTGGAGAAACTTACATTGAGTATTGCAGGACTCTTAGAGGTATAACCATGGTCGAATTTTATATGTTCAGGCAGTGTTTCCGGCTGCATGATGTGAAATTGTTCAGAATAAGCCACAACTAGTCCATTCATCCCAAAATATTAAGTATTTTGATCAGCAAAAAATCAAACAGAACAGATTTTGACCATAAATTTCTCTATCAATATGTTTTCATTTGCTAAACAATCAATGTCATCTCAGATGCACTCTGAATATAAATCTATTGATGCGAGTTTTTGTCCTAAAGTTGTATATAATATATAATTGTTGGTCAAAGTTTGTCAAATTTGACCTTTTCATGTACAAAATACACTTATCATTCTGGGACAGAGGAAGTACAACATAAAGAATGACAGCACAGAAGCAATACCTCCCAAAGTTCGCGGCGACCACAAATCAAATAATCAAGTTCTTGAGGAGAGAATATTTGGAGTGATGATATGTCAAACACCTGAAGTGAGAAATATACGATGAAGTATTTTTTTTTAAAAAAAATGTGCTAGTTATTCTATGATCACTGAATAACAGAAATTGCCCATGAACCACAAAATCACAAATTAAGAAAAAGACCTGATTGAATCCTGCCTTCAATGCCTCTACTTGCCGTATTATTCCGGTCTTAACAGTAGCATCCACAACCAAAGAAATATAATCTTCTAAGTTATAAATGTTGACCTACAGAAGGGGATAACAATATGAGTAATCTGCAGCAACACTGGAGGAAAAAAAAAACTAGGCCACCATATCACTCACCACTGCATTCTCTCCACCTTCCTTGAGAACATAATCAGGATAGCCCGGAAGAGTAAAGTCCAAACATAAATCTTCAATGGGAGCACCACGGAAACATAATTCTTCTATTTTTTGGCTCTCTTCACTAGAGCAGGACTCGAGAAATTGTTTACGTGCAACGAGAATTTGCATTTCTTGCAATGTCTTTCCGAACTCAGTATCAAAAGATAATATATCATACAAATCAAGTTCCTATTGAAGCAAATTTGGTAAAGTTAATAAGGTTTAGGCATATATAGAAAGTTAAGTGCTAACAGAAAAGATTCCTATTGAAGCAAATTTGGTAAAGTTAAAAAGGGAAAGGCATATATAGAAAGTTAAGTGCTAACAGAAAAGAGAAAAGTTTAGAAAGAAAACATAAAATAAATCTGGCTCAAGGAGGCTCTCATGCTTACCTGTCCAAGCAAAAGTTTGTAAAATGCTGTCGACAAAGGCAAATCGAGAAGCCTTCCATCTTGCAATGCTTTTGCCATCGTTCGACCAACTAAGCGGAAATACTCGAGAACTTTGAAGAATTTGCTACCTTCTGATGCAGCAGCACTAGGTGGCCAGGGCTGAGGAAATAAACCAAGAGGTGCTTGTACTATGTTCCTGCTCTGAACAAGTGATTCTGATTCATGCTTTTCTCCTGTTAAATCATCAGCATTTCCATCAACTTGCATGCCAGAATCATCTGGAGAATGAGATCTCCATAATCCTAAGTCAACCCTTTGCAGCTCACGGCTTAAGAGAGTATAAAACTCTAAAGTTGGACCAAGTCCAGTTCCAACTTCACCAAAATATTCAACTTCTAGTACAGCCTTCTGATTAGAGAACATCTCCATAACTTTAGCAGCAGAATCCAAGATACGGTTACGAGAAACACGGACTTTCTGGCGTTGCAGTCTACCAACCCTGACTTCTCTTTCAAAAGCAGCGTTATTATTATCACCTGGTTGTTGCTGAAGACGATGCAGCGCACGAGACAACCCAAAAGCTGTGGAATAGAAGTATTGTCTTCGTGTTTCAAAAGGAAACAGGAAAGGACAAGCTTTTGTCAGCTGATAACACCAAGATGGTAAACTGCCACTACACAGTGCAAGAACATCCTGAATTTGCCGAGCAAGTTTTGGGGTCATCTTACTGTTGACAAACTCCTCTGAGGGTACCTTAGCTCCAACATCGTATAGTCCATCCAACGTAGCAACTTTACCTTCAGCAAAATCATCACAGGTGGCCTGCAGTTTCAGACGAGGAGATAACTGGTTCAAGCCCTCCAACACACGTAACAGTGATAAGATATTGTAGGTTTGGTTTGATTTCTCTAAATCACAGGGAAGTTCTCCTTGCAAAATACTATCAAGAAGAGAAGTACATGATTTTTCAGACAAAGTTCTGCAAGAATCTGATTTCGAAGGTTTTGGCACTGAAGCTGAACCTCCAACAGACCCCTTCTCTGCTGTGTTATCAGCCTTCTGATATGTTATAGTGAATACATCACCCCAGAAGTGGTTACCATCATCAGGTAAATCAGATCCACCTAACCGATCTTCATCATCCTCATCATGAACTACTTGCCTTTGAACAGCTTGATATACAGTCAAATGTTTGTTAAGCTGCTTCCCACCAGCTGTAAATATCAATTTGTTGTAATGTTCGGTTGTACGAGCACCCAATGGAAGGCCATTCCGATCTCGGCTACCTCTAATACCACGACTACCTACTGAAGTTAATCCAGTCATTGCGGCTGCAGCAAATGACATTGCACCCCGTGAACCAAATGTGCTTGGACTTCTAAGCTCAGCAGCATCCAATCCCCTGCCAGAAGTATTTTTTGTACTAGAACCAGATGAGGGCTGTGCCTGGTTATCATTTGCCAATGAGGCAACACTAGAATCATCAGCATCTCCTAATTTCACATCATGCACTCCATCAGGAACACAGGAAGGAAGAGACCCTCGGAGAACCTGAACATTTCAACAAAACCCACTGAGTTCATGTCCACTCGATACAAACCTTTGTAGCAATAAGCAAAATAAAAAAAATATTACCACCTCATGATCATCATCTTCATCCTCTGAGACATCCTCGTCGTCATCATCAAGCATTAAAGCATCATCAATCTCAACTGGACAAGCATCAAGATCTTCATCCTGCAGGTATAATACTTCATATAAATATATGTTGAAGGCCCTTCGATCTATTTATTTTCAAAAATTCAGATAAAGGAGCACATGTTCTAGTTCAAAGAATAATTCATAAAGTTATTTTCCCTGAAAACTTCACTTAGATATTTAAAAATGAAATACAAAAATATCTGTTATTTAAAGAAATAAACTGATATTTTATATTTGTGAGTATCCACCATATAGTTCAGTATACTATCTAAGATACAAAAATGTAGTCAGGTCATTACATAGTTAAACAGGCATATTTCTACTTTGGTCTTTGTTGCTTCAGTTTTCATATCTTATTCAGCTATAATAATATACATGCAAGCTCAGTGCATTTTCATTGCTATACATTTATGATATTATATTTACATAGTTATATAATCTGTACATTGTTTGTCTCTGCAGCATATCCCATTGAAATCCTCTTCTTACATACTAAAACAAAGTTCTGATCAAACTAAGTACACTAAGGAAACTAAGGAAAAATAAATTAGCTGCATTACTGTTATTTTGTCAGCTGAGTAAACAACAAAAGGCATTGTTAAAAAACATTTGCAAACAAGGTATCGCAGAGCCAGAGAAATTGAAACCAAACTTAGCAACAGAGGTCAGTTAGGAGGGCTCAATTGGTATATTATGCAAATAGCAAATAAGATTGAATGCACGAATATCTAACCTCTGAAGTGCTGTGACCATGTGATGGTTTCAGTTCAACATCTTTCTCTGAAGCAGCTTTTCTTCGTGCAGCATTCCTAGTATGTGGGCCTTTAGGTTCATCCAAACTCGATTTAAGAACAACTTTTCCTTTTCCCTTTGATGCGTTCATGCATCCCTCCTGATAATCCTTCTTAACTGCACCACTAGTGGCAGCTGATGACTTTGATCTTAATGATGCCCGACGGCCAGATTGAGTTCCTGACAGAAATGAAGGCGCACAGGCTGTGGAACTTGCTGCTCCAGATTCAGAATTATTTGCAGACGAGACTGGAGGCTTCGAGACTGGCTCAGCGCGCTGGACTCTAGGCCAAAGAAAATCTTCAACAGCTGCCAGACTTGCTAATGGGTCAATAAGAACAATATTGGATGAATAATCCTTAAGTGACTTTTCACCAGATGCTCGACAAAGACGCAATTTGAAGGGCTGTGAGAGAGCTCCTAATCCTGTCGTCAGGCGGGATCCTCCCAAACTCGGTGCCCTTCCAGAATGGCTAAGCACAACTGGGAAACGTTCCAACGAAGAGAGAGCACTTTGCAGTTTATGGACTAGGAATGCCATAGGAGTTTTATTTCCATCGTCATCATTTGGAAGGGCAAGAGATATAAATGCCTTGTATCGTCTGACTGCTTGACGACGCAAATTTGGTATGTTTGCTTCAGACACCTTTTCCCTCCCAAATGTTCCACATGACAGATAGGTTAGCAAAGCTGTAACAACTCCACTTCCGATGAACTCAAATGTCGAAACACCATCCCCCTTGCTAAGCTCAGACAACATTTCAGCTATTATACCATCCAATTGCTCCTCAACATTGCATAAAACATCAAAGCTATTACCAACCACAGCCTTTGATTTTCCTTTAGCTTTTGTTTTGATAGTGTCAGCTGTTGTATTCAATTTTGCACAAAGTGCCCTCAGTTTAAGGAGATCATCAGTAACTGCAATGTCACTTGAGCCAGGCTCTGAAGGGAAATACTTATCCTTAAATGACTTGGCATGATTACTAACTAAAGCACAAAGACTATTATTTGGAACTTCAGCCGTGCTTGGTGGTGAATTGGCAATCACAGAATGGGAACCTTTTGATCCATCAGGCAAGTTGTTTTCAGTATTCACAGCATTATTTCGACGGCGGTTGCGCCTACTTTGTGAAGATGTAATGGAATCTACATGATTGTCCAGCTGTGACACTTGAGGAGTCACCTGACCAGAGAACTCTGGGCATATAAGTGACTCAACAGCATGAACAACGCCTTCCCTCACAAACATTTTCAGAAATATATCTGGAAGCTTTTCCATTAAAACTTCTGCTATCTGAAGAGCAGGTATCAGCACTTGTGGATCTTTCCAAGCTAAAATGCCAGCTAAAAAGCTGCAATGGTGAATATAAAAAGTCAATAGCTTGAAAAAATATTTGAAATTCGTGTGATAAGACAGTTTCCAATAACATGAGATGACTAAATGGAAGATATCTGAAGTTCTGTGTTAGCACCTGGAAATGTTTGTCGTGCTAAGGAGAGACTGGATCATCTCGGCTGAGCTAAAGTACATTAATTTCCCAATGACAGATAAACACTTGTGGCGTATTGGTCCACTTACGCTAGAGCCATACACCTGTTC
This sequence comes from Chrysopogon serrulatus, assembly GCA_015844335.1. Classification (NCBI taxonomy): domain Eukaryota; kingdom Viridiplantae; phylum Streptophyta; class Magnoliopsida; order Poales; family Poaceae; genus Chrysopogon; species Chrysopogon serrulatus. The sequence goes on along the minus strand of JADLZL010002943.1, from coordinate 2,474 downwards.
AAGGTATTGAAGTCCTTAAGAATCACATCAACATGATAGCAACAAAGTCCCGTAATACCACATCAGCATTACCATTAATGACATCAAAGAAAACACTAATAAGAAAAGAGACTGACCTGTGTCATGGTAGGTAACAGATCCATACCAAATTGCTTCAGAAGTTCAGGCTGATCACGCAATAACTTCTCCCGACCTGATAGTTCATTTCCTGTTGAACCATGTTCACCCTGCTTACTAGAAGTGGATTTCTTTACAGAAGAACCTTTCATGTAAACATCGGAATACATCGGTAAAGAAATGGTCCCAGCAGGCAGAGGAGGAAGTAACTCATCTGCAAGCTTCACAATCTCATTCATCTGCATAAGACCCAAAAACGCATAATGACATCATTTGCATATGGATCATGTGGTGATAATCTATCACTATTACCAGAAAGTCAGTAGCTTTACAAGTTACAATAATGGCATCATTTGCATATGGATCATTTGATGATAATCTATCACTACTACCAGAAAGTCGGTAGCTTTACAAGTTACAATAACCATTAAAATTTAACATAGAAAATGGCAATTTGTCACAAATATAAATTGTGCTAATGTCAGAATATATTCTTGGTACCAAGAATAGAACATAGGATAAAATCAAGTTCACAGATTCTCAACATGGAAACTACTATGAGTATGCTCAGGTTGAAGAAAAGACAATGACATGCCACAGAGGAACAATGACTACAAACCGAAAGTATAATATTGGTTGTGATTAAAAAAACAAATTGCATTATTAGAAACACTTGTTATGGGACCTATTTGGTTTCATTTCATCAAATTAATCAAAAAGTGTTTTAGAATATACAAATATTATTTTTTCTGTGATGACACTTGTTCCTGTGTCATTGTGCGTAAAGATATATGTTGCACATTAGGCGCTCCTACAAGTAAGCCCCCTCACTGCACCACGAAGTGGTAGAAGAGAGAGAACATGGAAGATTTTCAGGCATGTGTGGAGTATAGAATAGGGGCAAAGATGGGCTGTATTGAGGGACATGTAAGGTTAGGAACTTTGTGCGATTAATTGTGTGGCTTTATAACTAGGGCCAGTTGAAGCCATTTTGGAAAACGTTTGGCAAAAACGGCTCCAGTGGCAGTTCAATAATTTGTATCAAGTTTGTAAGGAACCGAGACAAGACACTTTTTCCAGCTCCGGCTCCTCCAGGTGGCCATTTGGCAGGGGTCCTTGCAAGGAGCCATTTCTTAGATGGCTGTTTGGCAGCGCCACTTGCAAGGAAGCACAAAAGCCAGCCAGAACCAGAGCCGTGCCAAAGGGGGCCTTAATAAAGATGATATCCTGGGCTTGGAATCAATGGTTAAAGTGCTATCTGAAGCATAGGGTATGCTGAACTCTGAAATAAAAAAATGTATCACTCAAATAGCTTCATTAATTTACACTTAGCTTGTTAAGATAAACAACAAATGTAGATACCAAGCACATATGACACCCAAAGAGCAAGACAAAATCACCTGATCAGCTGGTCTTGTTAAAGCAGGGGACACAGTTGTGCCAGCAACCAACCCAGAGCCTGAAAGGATATCTTTAAGTGTGCCACTAATTCCAAGAAGGAGAAGTGTTTTAGCTGCCAGAGGTGATCCACTTGCGCATATTGAGAGCAGACGAATCACACCCTGTAAGAAAGCATGGAATAAATTTCACAAATCTGAAATAAATGATTGTAAGAAAAAGAAGAAACAAAAACAAAGTGTACCGTATATGTCGATGTACTCAAGGATGCCTGTCCTGCTACGTTGCTAACAGATACTAAGCTAGCAGCCTGTGCAACCAATCCATGATTGCACAACTCATCCAATTTTTCTGGAAATGGTGAAAAAGCTTCTGCGATACGGGTAAGGCAGACAGAAGCATGCTCCAGTACCTGGAATAGGGAAAACCATAACATAAGCATGTGAAACATAGATGGTATCATGAAGGAAACCAGCATTTGGAATGGCAATTGTGTACTTTTGAATCATGGTAGTTCAGCAGATTAGTAAGAAGTGGAACCGCTTCCATTACAAAATCTGATGCATCAGAAGGAAGTTTCCTACACATATTAGCAGCTGTAGATAATGCAACTCTCTGAAAACATTCCATCAACAAAGAAAGCAGTTAGTAATAAAAACAAATAACAAGAATAAATAGTAAAGTTCATCTGTCAAAGAATAGAAACAAGTAATGCATAAGAAAAAGCTACGAGATAAATGGGCTGAAACAATGCAATACAAAAATCTAGAATAGGCATAGAGTGATTACCTGAACACCTGTGGAGAAAAAGTCAAGGTATGATAGGACTGCCATTAGTGCACCAGCCCGCAAGCAGGCAGTTGGATGCTCCAGCGATATTTTTTTAAGAGCTTGCAATGACTAAATAAAAAAAAACATAGCATACATGTTAGGCCACCATCAAAAGCATGCATGCAAAT